>JARQZK010005145.1:152500-272500 GCA_030704885.1 Cynegetis impunctata
TTCGGTCAAGAAAAATGCTGGGTGGTATCACCAAATCAAGGAAAATTTAATTTTGGATTGATTGGGCCGATACTTGGTGTAAATTAATAAACATATTAAAACAATGGTTAAAAATAACAATTTACACTTTTATTATAAGAAATAACGCATGACGCACGTTTCGGTGGAACTTCACCTTCTTCAGATGCTATCTGAAGAAGGTGAAGTTCCACCGAAACGTGCGTCATGCGTTATTTCTTATAATAAAAGTGTAAATTGTTATTTTTAACCATTGTTTTAACATGAAAATTTAATGTTTGTTAGTAGACCACTCGAAATGATGAATTTGATAAGTTAAAATTCTTGTCATTCTTGAAATATATCCAGAATATATGCTTATATTAACTAATAATTTTGGGATCAAAATTTATCTCAGAATACTATAAAAGTAAATCTTTTATTAGTTTATTCAACAGGTGTTCATTCTCCTTTTTATTGCATCTGCAATTTAAATGTGTAAATTTTGTGTGTACATTTATCATTACTACCTATGTCTAGACAATGATGTTGCTGTTTAATATATTACCATACGACTATTTCATTTAATATAGAGAATTCAGCTCTATATTTATATTAAAATAATATTCTGTAGAGAACATGCCTTCAAAGGGCTGACTATGTGCTTCATATATTAAATTTTCAATTATTAAAATAGGCTAATATTTTATTATCTCTATTTTACAATACTTGTTGTTTACAGTTTAGTGATTCTACAACATTCAGCTGGTCCACAAGAATAAAAGGATTCCTTGCTTGTTTCATTGTTGGAATATTGTTATCAATATTAGGATCCTTTGCTTTGTTTTTCAACAGAGGAATAAGAACATTTGCCATTTTTTATACCTTGGGCAATGTAACGTCATTGTTAAGTACCTGGTTTTTAATGGGACCCTTTAACCAAATAAAAAAGATGTTTGCTTCAACTAGGATTATAGCAACTTGTGTAGTTATAGCATCATTCATATTAACTCTTATTGCTGTTTTTGTGGTAAGTACCTCTTTAAAAAATTCAGAAATATTAATTAAAGTAATTTATGGATTATATAATTATGATCCTTTAATTTGAGTGATTTTCTATAAGTAGTTAAAGGTTACATGAATTCATTATTTACGTATTGAATATTGTATTATTTCTCAAAATAGAATAATCTTAATAAATTCGATGGACGATGAATCAACTCTGTAGTAGTTCATATTTATATTAAAAAATTAAATAATAAGAAAACAACTTGTCTAAAAACCACAAAATGAAAATAACTTTTTATTCGACTAGTTTCGCCTGTTACAGCATTATCAAGACTGAATACATAATTGCAAAGACATCGCTTGAAAATATATAAGTATTTCGGTTCGGTACCTGGGGGTGGTAAAATGTAATCGATGGGTCCAAGTTATCAGAGATTTAACAGTGGGGAGTGGTTTAAGTCTAACTGGGTATTGAGTAGAATGTAATTATGGTCATTATCATACCTTTATCACAGTAATGAAGAATTTTTGGTTTGAAAGAGGATGAGATGTTATGTTTTTTTGACTCTAGATGTTCCCTAAATGCTGATTGTCCGTTTTTTAGATGTTCTTTTAGCCTGGTTTCAAAACATCTCCCGGTCTGACCTATATATGTTGAATTACATTCTTCACAGTCCATTCTATAAATTCCTGTTCTCTTCATTGGATCGACTTTTGACATTTTGTTATTAAAAATCATTCTATCTAATCTGCTGTGACTCGAAAAAGCAGTATTCAAATTATTATTTTTAAATCTTATCCAAATTAGATATTTCCCTTTTACAAAAAGATCCCACGACGACCTTTTTAACTCAAATTAAATCGAACGTACAACAAGCGTCAGAATTGTTGGATTCCTTTTACCTAAAGAAAAAAGTTATTCCAATGAGTGCTGAACCTCCCGAATTATTCGGTCTTGTTAAAGTACACAAAGACGGCCTACCCATTAGACCAGTTGCCTCGTTTTCGAAAGCTCCTTCTTGTAAACTTTCAAAATTTCTCAACACAGCCTTCAAAGAACATACTAATTTCTCTCCAAAATATAGTGTGAAAAACTCATTAGAACTCATACAAAAATTAGAAAAAATCGATTTTGATAAAAATTTTAAATTAGTGTCCTTCGACGTCTCCAACATGTTTCCTAACATACCTACGGAAGAGTGTATACCTCTAATTGAAAACATCTTAGAAAAACAAAAAACTCTTCCAGCAACAAAAACAGAATTCTCAACATTATTTAATGTTGTTTTGAGACAGAACTTTTTTAGATTCAAAAACAAAATATATTTACAGAATTCAGGTCTTCCTATGGGTTCTCCCCTCAGCCCGTTATTAGCAGACATATTCATGGACAACATGGAAACCACAATATTAGAATCAGATCTATCTAAAAAACATATTATTATTTTTTGGTACCGCTATGTGGATGATATCTTGGTTGGATTCAATGGGACAGACCGACATATTAAATTATACCTAACATATCTAAATTCAATACATGATAAGATCAAGTTCACAGTAGAAACAGAACAAAATAATTCGTTAAATTTTCTCGACCTAACAATTATCGAAACAACAGGATAAATTTTCATATAGAATATTCAGGAAACCTACTTTCTCAGACGCCATCATAAGTTATTAATTCTTTCAGTCCAATTAGCCATCGACTCGCGCGGCTCTTAACTCAATGATTTCACAGGGCTTTTTTCGGTTCCTTTATCAAAACAAGACCTTATGGTAGAAAATTGACGTGATTCGCGCGATAGGTATTAACAATGATTTTCCACTAAAAATAATAAATAGTTTAATTTCGAAAAAAGAGAAACATTTTATCAATTTGAAATTATATGGACCATACTGCAATAACAAAAATGTACAAAAGTTTGTGAGCATCCCTTATACGCACATCCCCTCTTCAAAGATCATTCAATTCTTTAAAAATAATAATTTGAATACTGCTTTTTCGAGTCACAGCAGATTAGATACAATGATTTTTAATAACAAAATGTCAAAAGTCGATCCAATGAAGAGAACAGGAATTTATAGAATGGACTGTGAAGAATGTAATTCAACATATATAGGTCAGACCGGGAGATGTTTTGAAACCAGGCTAAAAGAACATCTAAAAAACGGACAATCAGCATTTAGGGAACATCTAGAGTCAAAAAAACATAACATCTCATCCTCTTTCAAACCAAAAATTCTTCATTACTGTGATAAAGGTATGATAATGAACTTCCTGGAAGCCATGGAAATAAACAAGATCCAAAAATCCCATAATTACATTCTTCTTAATGACCAGTTAGACTTAAACCACTCCCCACTGTTAAATCTCTGATAACTTGGACCCATCGATTACATTTTACCACCCCCAGGTACCGAACCGAAATACTTATATATTTTTTCAAGCGATGTCTTTGCAATTATGTATTCAGTCTTGATAATGCTGTAACAGGCGAAACTAGTCGAATAAAAAGTTATTTTCATTTTGTGGTTTTTAGACAAGTTGTTTTCTTATTATTTAATTTTTTAATATAAGAATAATCTTAGTTATAATATAGTAACATATATAATTAATGAAGCACACAATTTCCTTTATTAAAACAAGTTAATATAAAAATTTCAGTCAAACATTAGCAAGGGTCATGAATATAGAGAATTTCTATGAGATGATAAAATCAAATTATACATAAAATATCACGAAAGAAATCACAAAATAAAACAAAAATGTTCCAGCAATTTGCTTAGTGATAAATTAGATTTCTCTCAATTAGTAATAACATAATTTATTAAGAATATAAGCTATTTAGTGAATACTAGTGAGAGGCTCCATCGCCTATTAAATAGATCCGTGAAAAATACAGATCGATAAAAATATAGTTTCTCGAACGCCGAGTGTGCCCGTCCCTGCCTCTGTCGAACGGTACGCGACGCGTCAGTGCTGAGCCCGTCCCTGCCTCTGTCGAACGGGCACACCATCTGCTCGCTGTCAATCTCGAGTTCGTGCGGAATCGGCTAGATTCTACGACCTCATTGGGCCTCGCCGTGCCGAAACTTCTCGATAGAATTCGACCCGTCCAACTATCGGCTCCAAAGGCGGTCACGTGAATTCGAGTCCATGTGACGCGAAAATAGTTCTTAAGCGTCGGCAATGCAGCCGTTTTCGCGAATTTCGGAGAAACGTCAAACTTCAAACGTTCGATATCGGCGTCGCGGTCGGGAACGGGACATAGCCTAAGCACTACAGAAAGGACGTGGGCGATCGACGGGGCCCTTGGGGCCCCGCAATTCGGGGCCGATCTCCTTATCCCGGCTTCATAAGTTTGCCAACATGCGGCCTTCGGCCGCCTGCATTTTGGGAAGTCGAATTTGGCAAACCAATTATTTATTTAGTATTATATACTAGTGAGAGGCTCAATCGCCTATTAAATAGATCCGTGAAAAATATAGATCGATAAAAATATAGTTTCGCCATCGCCGAGGAGTGCTAAGCCCGTCCCTGCCTCTGTCGAACGGGCGCGCCATCTGCTCGCTGTCAATTTCGATTTCGTGCGGTATCGGCTAGATGCTACGACCTCATTGGGACTCGCCGTGCCGAAACTTCACGATAGAATTCGACCCGTCCAACTATCGGCTCCGAAGGCGGTCACGTGAATTCGAGTCCATGTGACGCGAAAATAGTTCTTAAGCGTCGGGAATGCAGCCGTTTTCGCGAATTTCGGAGAAACGTCAAACTTCAAACGTTCGATATCGAAGATCGGCGCCGCGGTCGGGAACGGGACATATCCTAAGCACTACAGAAAGGACGTGGGCGATCGACGGGGCCCTTCGGGCCCTGCGATTCGGGGCCGATCTCCTTATCTCGGCTTTATAAGTGTAGCATAATGCGGCCTTCGGCCGCCTGCATTTTAGGAAGTCCAAAATGGCAAACCAATTATTTATTTAGTATTATATACAAGACTCAAAATGTTTTATTATAAAAAACCATGGTACTTGATGAGTGAAAACAAACAAATACAGTATATTTGCCCCACCAACTTAAAAATAACATAAAATTGATAAAAATAACGACTATGCAACAAAAGTTAAAGATAAAAAATACGCACTATAAACAAATATGCCTACATACAATCATGCACTGTGATGGGTCATTTGAAAAGATAAAATGAGTGAAATAAAACTGCGTATAACATCCACTGTTCAACGCAAAGCATCTCAAACAAGAGAACAATGTTGGTACAAATCATCACTTTACAATAATTCATCAAGATTGCAATAAAAATTTTCTCTCAATAATAATGAAACAGATTTCTTAAATATTGCAACTGGCCCAGACAATTTGATATTACACAGTATCTGTTTGAAAACAAAAATCTGTAATTGCTCTTCCTAAATGCTATCACTTGCCTACTCTGGATCAGAAATTCAATATTTTTTCCTAAATTCCATACCTACTATACCAGAAAAAATTTGGCTGAAACAATTGTAGAAAGTAGTTTAAAATTTGTCCGTTTATCCTTTTGCTATAACTCAAGAAGAGGCGAGACAAATTGTTCAGAAATTTAAGAATAGTGATGTAGAACATGATGATGATATTCCTATGTTTATCATAAAGAAATCCATCTCTTACTTTTATTATAAACAAATCGTTCATGAATGGGGTATCTCCTGATAATTTGACTGTGAAACCGTTGTATGAGAATCAGCATTTTGTCAGCATTAGCAAAGATTTTCGAAAAAGTATTGGCTCTTCGTCTATTGAGTATCTTTGAAAAATTTAATGTAATTTGCTAACACCAATATGACTTCACAAAGAACAAGAACACAGAGATGGTTCTATTTGAACTCATTTATAGGGTAGTTTCAGCAAAATAAATTTAACCAGTATAAAAAATAAATAAATATTATCTTCACGATAAAAGCTGTCCACTCTTTTCTATCTTGAGCCATCTGGATCCAGTTAGTCGTAATTCTCTTTATGTCATCTGTCCAGTGCGTTGGAGGTCTTTCCCTGCTTCGTTTTTCAGCTCGAGGTCTCGACTCTAGCAGCCATTTTGTCAATCTTCCGTCTGTCATTCGGGCCAAGTGTCCAGCCCAATTCCATTTGAGCCTAGCGATACGTGTAATAACGTTAGTGGCGCCAGTATATTGAATGCAATTTAAAGATTACAAACGTAATATTCTAATTCAAAATTTATTAGTGATAACATTATACACAAGTCACATTTTGTATTACAGAGCACATAAAACAACACTGACCGAGATTAATTCTATAACACTAAAATAAAAACATAGAAGTAAGAACACAAATATGTAATGCGGAAGAGATTACTTAAAAACTACATTTTAATCAATAATTCTTATTAAAATGTTGATCAGCTGATAAAGTAGTTGAGATTAATAATCTTAATAGCAAGTATGCGGAAATCAACAAGCAGAGCATCGTGTTATGGACGATGATAAATTTATTTCCTTACTCACTGGTCAGAAACTTGAATGACCCTGATCATACCCTCATTAAGGAATTTTCATTCATTATCAAATGAGGGAAAATTGACGGAGGATGGTTTTACGAGTTGTTGAGTCTACTACCTACGTAGGACGAAGGTTTTTTCATCAGATTATTTTCATTTAACTCATTTTCGATACTTCATTCTGTATAATAAAAATTAAATCATTGTATGAATAAATGAATTAAATAAGCATGACAAGCATTCATTAGAATAATTTGGTTATTATATAGGATCTACTTTAAAGTAACAAATGCTCTCTGAAAGTCTTGAATGTAGATCAAAAGCTTCCTTCCCGTGATATATATAATGATGATTGAAGTGACAATAAATTGTTGAAGATAATAATATATTTTTTACTCAAATAGTGATTATAAAGAATACTTCTTTTTTTAGCTCAAGAATCCAATTTTGGCCCTATTACTCATTCTTGTGCAGTCGCTCGCTATGACTTGGTACTCTCTGTCATACATACCATATGCCCGGGATGCGGTTAAGAAAACTTTATCTTCCTGTATAGACGTTTAAATAATATTTTCTCTTACACTGTATTTTCTACTCTCATCAATGGAATATCATGTCAATTATTGAAGAGTGTTTCAATGCACAAAAACTTAAATTGACATCCAGCAAAGTAAAAAATCTATGTGACGACAACGGTACATGTAACGAATATAGAATTTATGTATTCTCTATAACATACAATGTACTGTATTTTTTTTATTACAAAAAACAACATTGTTATTCTAAATCAATTTCGGATCATATGTTTAAAGATAATCCAGTTAATTTTTTTTCGATGTAAGTTGAAATTGTTGAATTTTGTTACCAGCAAATCCAAATAAATATCATTATCATAATCTTAATAAAATTTAGTAATTAATAGGTATTATTTTTTATGTGATATTCTCTCAAAACTAGATTGAATAAAAAAAATTTTTTTCTTTTTTGTCTGCGTATTATAACCAGACTATAAAACTTCTATTAAGTGTCAAATCAATCCAAATGATTCATACAAATTGGGGTCCACAATATCAATATTTTGTTAGTGATTTTGGAACATACTGTATTTTTATAATGTAAATAAATTTGAGAACATGAAACATTTATTTTTATAAGCATTTTATGTATATTTACTTCTAATCTATGAAATATATTGAATTGTATGTACAAACATAGTATGATTTCCTCTCTTCTTGAAGTGCATGCAAAACCATTTAGAAAACTTGTTTAGTTTTATTCTCTTCTCTATAGTCTATATTGAATAATTGATCCATTGGTCTAGAATTCATGCATTTATAAAAATTTTGATATTTGTTTTTAATAATTTTTTTATTGGCACCCAAAAAACTAATCAATCCAGAATTTTAATAGCTTAGTCTACAAATGCTGCTCTGCCATATAAATTATTTCTAACATATCGAATTTATTGTTTGTTCGATTTTTGTCAAAACTTTTTTTCGGATAGGGACACCCTAATGTCCTACCTACCAAACATACAGAAAAAAAATTGTGTGTGTCAGCTCCGACGCACGATTGGAGTTTACTCCAGTCGTGGGTCAGGTTTTTTTTTTCAATATTTTATTAACTTCAATCACTTAATAATTTTGTTTATTCTGCACAAATTGACGGTTAGGTTGCTGTGGTATGTGTTGTATCATATATACCTATACATGCATCAACTGTTGCCGGTATATCCTAATATATGCCGCTGAAGTGTGCAAGGGAACGTAACGCTTCACTTTTAGTTAACGCTCGATTTTAAACTCCAAAAAGTCAAAGTTTTTCACTTGCCGGTATCTATACCCTAATATATGCGGTATACTAATAAACTCGAAGTGAAAAGTGCGCAAAGGAACGTAACATTTCAATTTTAGTTAACCCCTTAATGTATGATTTTTTTAAAATTGATCAAAAAAAAGGTACAGTGGGATAAAGACATATATTTCATCAGAAAAATATTTAAAAAAATAAAACACAATATTCTTTGTCAAAAAAAAAGAAAAACTGGTTTGTGCCAAATAAGGGACAGTATGCAATATGAACTAAAAATATTTTATACAGCCAATATTTCATCTTCATCTGATATTTTCTCTTCACTTTCATTTGGATTAAAATTATGTATAACTAAATTTTTTTATGCATAAAATAACTTGGGATCTATACAGGGTGTTCTACAAGCTCTATGACAAACTTTGACAGAAGGTAGGTTGCTTGATTTTGAACATATTTTTTTTAATAAACATGTGTCCGATTCGTTTCTGTTTAGAAGTTACAAGCATTTAAACTTTATCAACAATTAATAATAAAAATTCAAATTAAATTATAATCACAAAACTAAAGACTATAAAAAATGTCCACCCTCAGCTTGAATGCAAGCCTCACATCGACGAACTGAAGATTCGGTCATTCGAAGAATGAGATTTGGAGCATTTCTTATTTGGCTAGCTGCATACCCATATACAAACACAATATCTGCATATTCCTCAGTGGAGAATAAATGCCTACGTTTTTTATTGAAGCAGGGTGCATTGCTTTAACATGCTAAGTGACTTTCTGTCACTTCCTGGTTGACTGAAAAAATTACGATTCTTCAAATGCTTGTAGCTTCTAAACAAAAACGAATCGGACCCATGTTTATTAAAAAAAAATGTTTAAAATCAAGTGACCTACTATCTGTCAAAGTTTGTCATAAAGCTTGTAGAACACCCTGTATAGGGTTGCCAACCCTCCCGTATTGCCCGGGAGACTCCGGTAATAATGGTTACCCTCCCGACCACCCGGGTTACAATAATTTCTCCGGTTTTTCTGAAATTAAACGTAACCGTCACTGTAACAAAACATCGACCTTTAATGATTATGATTTTATGGTCAATTATTCAAAAATACAAGCACTTGCCACTATGAGGCAGTTACTAGACGTATGTTTTTCACAAAAACAGTTTTTATTGGGTAGAAAGTTACGTGGATGAACTCAAAACTATTACTCAATCTACAATAATACTGACAAGCAGCTGATTCATCGTCACCATGTTGAAAAACGTATCTAACTACGAAATAATTACAGAGAGGGAGCTGCCTCTTTGGAAATATGTTTGTATGTGCCTGAAATGGTAATTCATGCATATAAAGTTATATTTCTCTGACGTATGTATTAAAGAGGTGTAAAACATTGGTTTGTGCCATATTTGGCACATGATGCAACAAGGGGTTAACGCTCGATTTTACTCATAAAATGTTCATACCGCAGGCTAAATATGAAAATCGTTTCTCAAGGAGTAAACTCCAAAAATTTCATAAATATCGGTGGAGCCGTTTCGAAGGAGTTCGACCAAAAACACCGTGATACGAGATTTTTATATAGAAGATGATCTACAAGTGATGAGATTATTCTCCTGTCAACGCTTCTTGAAGTCAGCTGATCTTCAGTTGTTGAAAAATCTTTTCAATAATTCACCGTTGGATTGTGAATGTAGAATTCGCGTCGAGGAATCCATATAACCAGCTCCCTTGTAATTTGTTCGATAAGATTTTAAATTATTGAAGAATTTTCCTTGTTCAATTTATGTAATACAGGGTGTTCTACAAGCTCTATGACAAACTTTGACAGAAGGTAGGTTGCTTGATGTTGAACATGTATTTTTTAATAAACATGTAGGTATCCGATTCGTTTTTGTTTAGAAGTTACAAGCATTTAAACTTTATTAACTTTTTTATTAAAATTCAAATTAAATGTAATCACAAAACTAAAGACTATGAAAAATGTCCATTCAGCTTGAATGCAAGCCTCACATCGACAAACTGAAGATTCGGGCATTGAAGAATGAGATTTGGATCATTTCTTATTTGGCTAGCTGCATACCCATATACAAACACAATATCTGCATATTCCTCAGTGGAGAAAAAATGCCTACGTTTTTTATTGAAGCAGGTGTATATTTTATAAGTGTGCATTGTTTAACATGCTAAGTGACTTTCTGTCACTCCCTGGTTGACTGAAAAAATTACGATTCTTCAAATGCTTGTAACTTCTAAACAAAAACGAATCAGACCCATGTTTATTTTAAAAAAATGTTTAAAATCAAGTGACCTACCATCTGTCAAAGTTTATCATAGAGCTTGTAGAACACCCTGTATATTGAATTGACCATGGTCAACTTGTATATTTTTCATGATTTAATTTTGAAAAATCTTTTGCAAACAATAAAATTCTGTTCTGCCCATATTCAAAACATGTAAGAAAAATCAGACGTTTCCAATATTTATACTCAGTTTCTTGAGTAAAGATCCCAAATCTGAGAGAAAATGACTACGAAAAATTTTATTTCCAATAAAGAGGCGACTCTTCCCTACACCTCGAAAATTTGACTGAATTATCGAAATTCTAGCTTGATCTTGGAAATAGGATTTTCGTCACATTTCAACTCAAGTGAAACTATCATGGTTGCTTTTGATGTAAGGAAGTCGCTCTGAGCTTGTTATGAAAAGAGAAAACAACAATACAATACATGTAGCTAATGGATGGTTGATCTACTTCTTTTGTAATCAGTAATTTTATCGGTATATACAAAAGTTATATAAAGTGCATTTTTTAAGAGGAACATCTATATATTTTTTAATATTTTGAAAGACTATGTAATCTTCGAAATTATGTCATTTTACTCATTTTTACCCCGACGCGAAAAAAAAACAAAAAGTTGAGATCTGGTCCGATTTTAAAAATTCTAACGGATATCGATAAAACAAATATGATTTCATAAGAAAAGTGTTTTCAGAATTAAAAAATTATAGCGTTTTTTAGATAGGCATTACGACATGCACATGCGCCGCGGGGTTTTATCATTCCTAGTGCTAAGCAGTAGGGTATTTTTTTATACCTTAAAAGTTAGGTTTCCGAAATAAAAGCAAATTTCTATAAAAATCGGATTATTTTGGCGTGATTAGTCATGAACACGTCATTTTAAAAATTTAACAATCAAAGAATTAATAGTTAAACTATTGCGCATTAATTAAAGGTGTGTTATTTGCGATGAATTTTATCTAAAGGAAATTTTGATGAATTGTTCATTATTCATCGACAATGTGACAAAATTATAGCAAGAATAATATGCAGAAAGTTCTATGAAATACCCAGATTTATAACGAATGAACACGAGAAAGTTTGGACTATTACAAAATAATTTCAATTATTATGGGCTAACACCTAGAGGGGACCGATATTTACCGAAGCCTGTTACTACAAATGAAGACATCATCATAAATTAAATTATTTTGGTTACTCCAGTTGGCATATTAATGAGTGCAGCATTTTTTTTATTATTGGAATTTTTCTTATTATTGCGCAGAGTGTGGTTGTTGATTTTTGCCGATATAGCTCAACGTGGAAAAATAAAAATTCATTTAAAAAAAGAAATATTCATAAAAAAAGAAATATTCATAAGATATCAGTTAGAAGATTAGGAATTTATAAACTTTGAAAGGATTTTAGGTACGATAAATCATTTTAGAGATTAATATCTAACCTTATAGTGAGACGTTAAAGAAATTGCTAAGATTATTGAAGAAAGTTCTTTGAAAATGGACGAAAGAAAGAGAAGATGCTGTCAATCAAATTAAAGAATTATTTGCAGAAAACTCAAAAATATGTCATCCAAGCAAAGTATGATATAGGTTCCTTGTATGTTAGGGATGGATGCATCGAAAAATTAATATTCAAGAGTTTTTTTACATGTGGACAAAAAGTACTTACTTATATGTCCTGAAACTAAAACATTGAGAGAGAAATTTTAGTGAATTGGAATTAGCAAGCATTATATTTTGTGATATGAAATTGGATATACATTTATAATAATGATAGAAACTGAACCATCGGCATGAACAAAAATTTTGAAAAATTGTAATTTTTGATTAATTTTTTGGAAGAAGCTATAAAAAAATTGAAAGAACCAAAGGTGGATTCTTTTTAAACATTGGTTACGGCAAATTGTTAGACAGGATGGGCCAATTTCGATCGGCTTTAGGGGTTTAGGGTACTTATAGCATAGATATCTAAAAACGAATAGACATGTCCTGGGCTCGATTTTCGAGACAAGTTTAAATATGATAACTGTCATGCAAACCAGAATGTCAAATTACATTTAGTCTTTAAGATATATCACAAACTTGATATTTTTTTTATGGAACCTGCCATATTTGAATTTTCTTCTTTAAATCTACATAAAATTTCCTTCGAAATGATGTATCACACGCAAGCTTTGATTATTAGTTTTTTGAATATTCCACGTTTTTAAAAATTACCATAGTTGGCTGCTTCTTTGACATTGTGGGCAACACAAAACGATATCAGTTTTTCAAATCAAGTGAGACATGCCTTCAAAACTGATTTTAAAACTAGGTTTTATCAGAGTGAGCTTTGACAAAAACATAAAGTCTCTGGGTATATCAACCAACAAATATTGGCATGGTATCAAAGAATTATTCACTGTTGTCATTTTCGAGCAAAAATTCATCAAAATGTTTTAACATTTCAAAAAGTATGATATACTCAAGCGAATGAAAATATCGATATCCATAGACGAGGCAACCGTCGGGTAAAATATTTAGCCTACTGAAGCATAATCTAGTATTAAATGGTTCATGTAAGAAGCCAAGGTCAAAAACCTATAGAAATCTAATGATGGACAAATAATTAGATTAATTAACACTTCCATGCTTTTTCAAAATTCTTCTTAGTGTTGCTCTGGCTACTTCAGTATTCCGTTCCATTGCTCTGGTGGAAGTGTTTGGAGAAATATTTATTTCGCCCAAAACTCAATTCCTTTAACCATGTTTTTTCCTGTTCCTTCCTTTTATATTTACATTGACGAGTACACGCTGTATAAGTCATACGTACAATAAAGATTATTATTATTATTACTACCTTCTTTTCTCGTTAAAGCATCTGCCAAACATTTTTGTTGTTGAGATTCTCTCAATCATCAATCAAAGAGTTTGACATAAACTGACAATACAATGCCTTCAAATTATTAGTGTATAATAAACGTCACAAAAAAATTATTGAAAAAATTTTAGTCTACCTAGAACATATAATAAGGGGCCTCGGTAGACCAGCGGAGAGCGAGTACTGCCTTGTACCGTTTGTTGACCGAGGATGTGGGTTCCCACCATGTGAGTCCCACCTTGCTCTTGGGCGTTGTGTATGTCTTGAATTTAGTGGTTCTAGTTATGAGATTGACTGTTGGGTAATGTACATTGTTTACAAGCCCATTGGCCGTTCGGAACCGGCGTTAAACTGTAGGTCCCTCGAGTTAAAAAAAACATATAATAAAAAAAATATATAAATTAAATAAACTAAGTTGAATTGTATAAAGAGGGTGGAAAAAATTGTTTCTTAACTTGATAATTTATAACATTGTGAAGACGTAATAGTTATTTACAATGATACAGTAAAATATAATATCGATTAACACTAATTTTGAGAACGTTTACCTGGAAAAAAAGAATAAAATAACTGAAAATATAAAAGGAAAGAGGTATCACATGACCAAGGTAGTTTATATGGCGATCAGATACCGTAAAGGTGCAATTTCTGGAATTCTTCCATAGAATTGTTGTTATTCAGTTACATTATGTGTAATTATATGACTGATTATTGGCATTTCATTCCATTATAATCACTTACTGAGAATTAATAATTCCTAAAAGAGTATCTAAGAGAATGGGTACCTTGAAACAAACTCGAAGTAAGATACATATCTTACCTTAAATTATAACAAATTGTTCAGAAAATATCATTGCATGGAGCATTTTCATTCAATATTCCTAAAGGTTCAGTGTATTCTGTGTAACACAGTTTCCTCGAACATCTATCGCAGATATGAGGATTTGAAAGGGTTCAGTAAAATTCGGAAGGCCATATTGAATCAATACTTATAAATGCATAGAAAAATTGTGTGAGCTCCGACTTGTAGATATGTAAAAAAAAGACGGCAAATGAAAGCATCTTAAAAAATAATCAAAGCATATATATGTATTTATTAATATCATTAACCTATACATGCATCAACTGTTGCCAGTACACCCTAATATATGCGACTATAACGCGCAAAGGAGAGTAGCGCCTCATTTTTAGTTATAAGGCTCGATTTTAAACTCCAAAAAGTCAAAGTTTTTCAGAATTACTTTTTCACTTTTTCATTAATTCAGTATCAAAAATTTAAAATTTGCAAAATGTTTCGAAATGATAAAATTATTTTTCGGTTGGAGAAAATATTCTTTTATATTCCATTCATTCAAAAATTTGATTAAAACTTAATTCTAATCTTGCTTTTAAATATAGGAATAGCTGCGAAATTAATGAACTTCAGAATGAATAAATTATTACAGAGTGCAATGTCATGACTGATATTTTAATATATAATTGAATATAATGAGCGTTTCAGGACCTTCTTCTTGTATGTGTATCACTTATTTTGTTAGAATAGTTAGAATATAACTAGTCAAATAATATTTGCAGTTTAATTCAGGGAGATGATACAGAATGAACCAGGTCAAAGGATGAAAGAGGTTTTTGTTGAATTTATGGATTTTCGTACTTGTCTGTAAACGCTGGAAACTTATATAACAATCAATTAGCAGTTACAGTAATACTACATCAGTTTTCAGAAATCCAAGTTAGATTTGATTAAAAAAATCCTTCAAGTACCGCTAACCAAACTAAATACATGGGAATAATCATAGATGATCACCTTCGACGGGGAACCTAGGTTAACGCAATAGTAGAAAGACTTAGAATGCTTATAGGTAGGTCAAATATTTGGAAATAATTATCGATAATTATCTTCGACGTGGAGCACAGTCTAAAAACTTAAAAAGTTATTACCATAGTTAAAAATGTCACAAAGGATTTGTGAAGAGACTCCATTCATGATGGTTCACCATGGTTTTGTTGTGCCCCACCTCCCCCTTTGGTGTATTGGTATGTGGTTCTTTTGGTAACCATTCCTACCGGAACGTCCATTGCATTGCTTAATCATTTTTAGAAATCTTAGCTAAGAGAGACGATTACTTTCAAATGTTTCTCTTGGAATTTCAAGGATTATTTTTTTCGTATGATCTTCAACCAATCAGAACGATCAATTTAGATAAGTTACCTTGTATAATTTCGATTATATAACTCATGTATGAATAAGCCAATAGAATCCGTGAATTTTGCATAACGACGTAGTATAGATAAGTGAATATACCCTTGACGACGTGATATAATCGTTTTGGTGTTTCGCCTCGTGTCAAAATGTATATATATTTTCATATTCACGGTGTTTTGACGTTTGTCAAAAAAAATTAATATTTTTTATTCGTTATATAATCGTAACGAATACCACTCGAGCAATCGAAAATAATCGATTATACTGACCTCGTCACTCGGCGTATTTTTTTAAAACACCACTCGAGCTGCGCTCTCGTGGTGTTACGCAAAATACGTCTCGTGACTCGGTAGTATAATCGATTATTTTCGATGCTCTTGTGATATTATTACTGAATATAATGAGCGTTTCATGACCTTCTTCTTGTATGTGTATCACTTATTTTGTTAGAATAGTTAGAATATAACTAGTCAAATAATATTTGCAGTATAATTCAGGGAGAGGATACAGAATGAACCAGATCAAAGGATGAAATAGGTTTTTTTTGAATTTGTGCATTTTCGTACTTGTCTGTAAACGCTGGAAACTTATTATATAAAAATCAATTAGCAGTTACAGTAAAACTACATCAGTTTTCAGAAATCCAAGTTAGATTTGATGAAAAAATCCTTCAACTACCGCTAACCAAACTAAATACATGGGAATAATCATAGATGATTACCTTCGACGGGAAACCTAGGTTAACGCAATAGTAGAAAGACTTAGAATGCTTATAGGTAGGTCAAATATTTGGAAATAATTATCGATAATTATCTTCGACGTGGAGCACAGTCTAAAAACTTAAAAAGTTATTACCATAGTTAAAAATGAGTTCTGAAATACAGTTCCTGCCTCCCTCCCTCACCCCCGGCTTTGCTTTTCTAGCCAATTGGCGTCTGAAATTAAGATAGTAAATTGATTCTCCGAAATGAAAGCAAGAAATGCCCTTGTATAAAATGTATAAGCATAAAAATCATCGCCACGTTACCTAGAGTTAAGCTTTCATTAGTATATTTGACATAATAGTGCTTATAGTACAAGTAAGAGTACTGAACATATCAAGTCAATCAATAATGAATCAAATTGTCATACATAAATTTAATGTTCTATAAGGCGCAAAAGTGCACAAAAACTGTGTTTTTGGACCTTAGATTTCCAAAAAATTCCATACCTCCCAGATCCCCCGACAGGGGCATAAAATTTGAGTCTAGCACACTTGCAATTTTCGCCTTAGGCCGGTCCTGCTTAATATACTCAACAAATAATCGTATCAAATACAATGCGTACTTCACAATAAATACGGTTATACATCTCAAACTTCCTGCATAATTACAAATCGTTTCAGTTTGACAGAATAATCCTCCCGCTTCGCGGTCGGATTATTTAGACTGTCAAACTGACACTCTTTGCAATTATGCAACAAGTTATCGATGTACTACTGAAAATACAATATTCACGCCGAAAGTGAATAAGCGATTTTTCACTTACCAACTATTAATTGAATCAATGGCTTGAGAATACTAAGGAGGCCAAGGATAAATACACATACATCAGAATTTTAAAGAATTGTACTAAACAGAGCCCTAGATAAATTATTCTGAAATAGTTTTCGTTGCTACTTTGTGTACATCGACTATGTAATTTTACTAACATAACATCAAAAGACACCTATTATTTTCTACATCGAAATGTATGAATGAATTATTTTTCATTCCTTTTAAATTAGTATAGCCAAGTTAATTTTATTATTTATTTTCAATATTGTTAACATTGGTTTTTCTCTCACAGAGAAATATGTATGTCCCTCACGGTGCACCAGCTTTTATACCCCAGATACTATTTCACTTTATGTGAATTTTTTACACATTAATTACAATTTATTACACCTATTCCCAAATTTATTACAGTCACAGAAATCAAGTTATGAGGTTATAAAATTACTCTAAAGCTGCACCACACTTATACCATATTAATTATTTTTGATTCAGAACTTTTCGGTAATTAATTTTCTTACAATTAATTACAATGCCACAATTCCAAAATGTAGGTAGCGCATCGAAAAAATATGAAATAACAGATGAACGTAAGGATATTCATTTATTACAATAGCTCACTTTGTTTTATAGATACTAGAAATGTTCAGCCGGGTTGAAAAATTAATGAAAAATAAGTTGCTGGTAAGTGGGGTGGTGTAATTATCGATAAGAATTTTCACGAGACAAGAAAATCATAGAATTTTCGAAAATATGATAGAAATACAGGGTTTTCAATTTATTTCAATAGCCCACTCGAATTTTTTTAATCCTGCTTCCCATTCCTTATATCGATAAATTCAATTCAATTCAAAGGTCTTTTATTTAGCTTATAAAGCTACATAAATTCACACATTTCTGACACAAATAAAGCATAAAAATAAAATCTTTAAAAACTATGATAAAACTATATATAGAAAAATATACTAGATTAAATTTAAAAGTCTGTTTTATTTCAATTAATACTAGTAAGGTCTTTGATTTAATAATAAATATTCTTTCAGTGATGATTTAAACTTGTTTAGGGATGATTGATTCTTCACACTGATTGGTAACTCGTTAAAGATTTGAAGACCTTTATGACATAAAGAGTTTTGTCGTTTCACGCCTGTCTCTGACAGGTGAAAGTTCATTCTATTTCTTGTATTGTGGCCATGAATATCACAGTTTTGCTTGAACATATTTAGTACGTTTTCAGGAAGGATACCATACTTTATTTTTGAAACCAAAACCAGTACATTATATTTAAGAAGGTTTTTAACATTCAACCATTCCAAGATCGACAGCATGTGTTTAATTGGTGTGTATCTGTTGGCTCTTAATATCGTTCTCATAGCTTTATTTTGGAGAAGTTGAAAATTATCAATTACACATTTGTTACTAAAGTACAGCAGGCTCGAACAATAGTTTAAATGTGGTAATATTAGTATATTATATAAGTTTTTTCTTGTATCCAGGTTTAGATTGTCTGATAGTCTATATAGGTAATTAACTTTAATAGAAATTTTTTGTGTCACGTTTGAAAAATGTGTTTTAAATTCAGCTTTCTATCAATTACCACTCCCAAATATTTAATTTCGTCCACTATCTCCAAAGATTCATTTTCAATTTTGATGTCCAGATTTTGTTCGTTAAATGATCCCAGAAACTTTTTTTTCCCAATAACCATTGCTTTGCTTTTTTTTTGTGTTTATTTTAAGTTTACAGAACTTTAACCACTCTTCAATATTTTTTAAATCTTCGTTTAAAACGGCACAAGCTTTCACTATGTCCTTGCTTTTTAAATATATTAATGCGTCATCGGCAAATAATTTTATTTTTGAATATTTTAACACTTTAGGAAGACTATTAATGTACAGTATAAATAGAAACGCCCCTAAAATGCAGCCCTGTAGCACGCCTACATTATTTTCCTGTTCCGTTGAAGTGTTTTTCCCGATTGATGTTTTTTGTTTGCGACCATCGAAATAGTTTGTCAACCATTTTAATACTTTACCCCAACGCCATATTTCTTGAGAATTTCTAGTAGTAGCTTTCTGTCTATTGTTTCAAATGCCCGTTTCAGGTCCAGAAAAATGGCTATCACAAACTCTCCTTTATCTAGCGTTTGTCTCCAATCCTCTAACACACTAACGAGGGCTTTCAGTTGAATTGTTTTCCCTGAACCCTGACTGCTCATCAACTAGAATTTTGTTCTTTTCAATATGATCTTTAAGGTGATCAAATACTACACTTTCAATAAGTTTTTCTACGATAGGTAGCATATTTATGGGCCTTAGGTCGCTTTCTTTGATAGAATTTTGAACTTTTTTTACTGGTATGATTGTGGAGCATTTTAATTTATCCGGCACTATTCCTTCTGTTAGTGACGAATTTATGAGATCCAATAACGGTTTTCTTAGACTTTCTAATTTAATAATTTCAACGCTAATATTATCAGTTGTTCCTTTCTTTTTTATTTCAGTTATATATTTATTTAAAGTTTCAGTATTAATGTGAGTAAAATCAGGTATTACTTCAACTTCGTTTTCAGCATATGGTCTATAGTTCTTGACTTGTGGGATTGTGTTAACTAGCTCTTCGACACTATCAATAAAATATTTATTAAGTTTTTCTGCTATTTCTTGTTTATCACTTGTTATTATTCCGTTAAAGTCGACTGATGATAATTCTCTTTTACCGGTATCATTTTTTATTTCTTTAATAACCTTCCATAGTTTCTTTGGATCAGCCTTCAGACTATTTAACCTATTTTCATATTTCCTTTTACTATTTCTTAATACTGTACATTTGTTTCTTTTTCCTTTATAATTGTTCCAGTTCTCATCATTTTTTACTGTTCTAAATAATTGGTAGTAATAAAACCGAGTATTTCTATCATATTTTCGATAAATCTATAATTTTTTGTCTCGTGAAAATTCTTATCAATTATTACACGGCCCCACTCACTTGCAGATTCTTTACTATTATATTTTAAATCCTGCTGACCATTTCTATGTTTCGATTAAACCAAGTGGGCTATTATAATGAATTAAAAACCCTGTATTTCTATAATATTTTCGAAAATTCTATGATTTTTTGTCTCGTGAAAATTCTTATCGATAATTACACCACCCCACTTAACTACCTGCAGCTTATTCGTCATTACCTTTTCAACCCTGCTGGGCATTTCTAGTATCTATAAAACGAATATCCTTTCGTTTATGTGTTATTGCCATATTTTTTCGATGCACTACCTACTTTTTGGTATTGTAACGAGGCCGGTAATTAATGGTAATTAATTACTGAAAAATTCTAAATCAAAAATAATTAATATGGTATAAGTGTGGTGCAGCTTTACACTAATTTTACACCACAACCTCATAACTTGAGTTTTGCAACTGTAATAAATTTGGGAATAGGTGTAATAAATGGTAATTGATGTGTAAAAAATAGAAATAGTGTGTGGGATAAAAGCTGGTGCACCGTGAGGGACATGAAATATGTTACTTCTGTGAGCTAAATAAGTTTATTTGAAATCTTTGGAATGCTATATTATCTCCACTTTTGTGAATATGTTTTTGGTTTAACCAAATAAACTCTTATTATGATATATTATTATTATTTAAAATAACTCTTTATACATATATTACTTATAACTATTTCTATATAAGCAAAGCTTCCTTAATTAAGATATAAAGTTATGAACACTTCAGTATACTATAACGTATACTAAAAATGAAAGTTTCTTTATAGTTTTCATCAAGCTATAAGCTTGACCTCGTATTATGAATAATAATACAAGATAATACGTTCAATTATCATCCACATATCACTTTGAAGCTACTCTGCACAAGTGTCCATTTCTGAAGTAGTAGGCAAGTCTCCAGAAATCACCTATAAGACAAAAAACGGTTATAATATTTTGTTTTTTATTAAGACATAGAAATTACTTGTTTATTATACTTAAGATAATTCACAATACTCGAATATATAGGTAACAGAAAATTATGAAGCATAAGTTCGAAAATTATTGAAATTAAGGCCGAAAAAAGCTGTATATCTACTCTAGAAAGTGAAATAGAAAGGTTATCCTTCAGAAAAAACTAGAAAATAAAGGTAATTGAAAATATTATCCCCATTTATTTTGAAAATGGCACGAAATCTTCGTTTGCTCGTTGAAATTAGATTCGAAATTACTGCAATGGGAATTCAATAACCCGTTCTGTAATATTTACTATGAAATATTTTTTGTTATATCAATATACATAAACTTCAATGAAATACATTAGAGAAAATCGTTAAGTCTTACCATATATTATAATATGTCCACATCGATAGTAAGATTTGCATCTGTATAAAATAACTGGCAATACTAGTTCGTCAAGTCTTTATTTTTCATTAATGTCACGAAGAAATCATATTTCAAATGTAGTTTTGCGCATTTGAATATAAATTACTAATTCCATTAAAAATGCATCTTTTGATATTCATGAGATAATGAAATAGAAATAGACTGAAATTTAATTACAACAGTACGTACTTAGAACATACTTGTTGGCAAGTACCTATTTCATCAAAAATGAATTTGAACAAGGAAAATATTTTGAATATTAATGAATAATCTCAACACCGAGACTGAGATGCCCGAATTCAACAACTAATTCCAGAAGTTAGGTAATACTTATATCGGATTTAGGAATTCCTAAGTGCAATTTGCGTTTCACCACGCGTTAAGAAATGCCTAAGGACGATAGGCGTCCGAAATTAAGATCGTAGCGCCGGAACGGCTAATATCGGTACTAGAGCATGGGAGATTAGCTGCTTTGTTTACATTGGTTGTAATGGTATTTACGTTCATTTCGTTTCGAGCTTTCGAACGTTTATCGTCGTAATTTGTGTTTTTTTTGGACTTTGTATTTTCCTGTGATATATTGTGTTTGGATTGAGGACAATTTTATCTCTGTTCAACAGTAGATAACCTACCTACATCAAGTTGAAATTTACACTGAGTTTTTATCATTGAAGATGAAAATCAATAATAAAATAAAGTAGAGGACGAATAAATTAATTGGTTGAAGGAACTATGTATACCTCATGAAAAGGCTGTATGATAGAACACCTATTTATTTAAAAAATAAAAAAACTTTCAAAAGTTTCAAGAAAACATCTCAGACATGTCTACTTTCATTACGAACTGATAAATTTTTGAGTTTAATGGACAAAACTAAGTACTTACCAGCTGAACTGAAAGAAACAACATGAAATAAAAGAAGAATTAATATGAATACTCTGCTTGAATGGTTTGAACGTAATAAGTTATTATATTTTTTGAATTTTCCTGACGTATAAACACTGTCCTAAAAGTATGGTGGACTTCTGAGATTCTGTTTTTTTTGATAAGGAAATCTCTGTTTTGCTGATTATATAATTTGAATTTTTTAGTTTTTACCTAGCTGTAGAGTCCAGATTTATTTCATATTCTTGATCTTATGATGAACTGTTATTTTGGTTGTGCAAATTAAAACATCATTTGTTATTATTATTTTAATAGTATAATCTCTGGTTGTTACATGAAAGAAAATACAATAAATCTAGAATCTCTGGATGATGGCCCAGGTTTCAGATTCCGATTTAAAAGTGGAAGATTTTTGTTTGGAATAGCATTGGACTTCAAAAACTCTACGTTTTCGGTTAGCTGAAAATTCCACATCATTAGTTGGTTATAATTCTATTATGGAAAAATCCACAAACTTACTGCAGGGAAAATAATTATTCTCAGTAAAACTGAAAGAAACAACTCTCTTATGTTCAGAAATTTTTTTTTCAATCTTCAAGTTATGAATCCACACCTTGCTTTTGTCCATCATTTCCTTGTTTCCCAACTTTGTTTGGAATGCAACTTTGAATTGTCCAGGGGTTTTTTTCGGAAAGGTATGAAAAAGTTTTTATATTCGGTTTTTTTTGACCAAGATGAGCAATAGAATACACAACAATAGTGATTCATCTCTTCTGAACGTTTGTAAACGATCCCAAACAAAATTAAAACTCAACAACTTCTCATATAAAATACACGTAAACAGATGTAAACAAAGCAATCTCCCATGCTCTAGTAATATTCGACACCGGTAGGGGGCGTATCGCTTATTATGTTTTACCTATAGGAAATATCTAACGTTAGGTCTGCCTAGAGTATTTAGGAAATGCTTAACCTCAAATTGATAAAATAAAATTATTATATTTCTATCATTTTTTCTCTTCTGGTTACTATCGTTTGTCAAATTTACAGTCTAGTATCAAACAGTGGTACCAATTATATGTACAAAACTTTCCAAATCAAGTTTTTAAGAAGGTATTTCTTAACTAAGAATTTCTTAGGTAGTATCGGATTTAGGTATTTCCTATCGTAGGAATTACTTAGTTAGGAACTTCCTTACATCTCGTTGGTGAAACGGGCATGAATGCATTCTGCTAAGAGTTTAATAAATATGATCAAAAGATCTAGTTTCTATGAAATGATTTGGAGGTTATATTATATATGAGCTTGAATGAATTTTTTTAAAGATCTTAAGCTAAGAATTTTTTTCTGTTCTATCTACACCATATAAATAATTTCCAATCAGTTTTCACATGGTAACTTTATTGTTGAGCTTTTAGTATGTCCCCAGATGGGGTTGCATATAAAAGAAACTTTTTTATTTTTCATTTTACGAGAAAAACATGTTTCGTAAAAATTGAGGCTTGATCACAAACGGCTTAATTGGTTCTCACTGTTTTGATTTTCCATTTCGTTCCACAGATTTAGTTGCTAAAATTAATTTTCGTTTTCATGGAAACCGTCAACTTGCTTCAGCAGGTTAGCAGGTTATCCCTTTGATAACCTCCTTAATGGGTGCAAGTAGCAAAGTTGGAAGTGGGACCAATATTGTTTTTCGTTTCATGACTTTTTATCTTTTTATGACGTTTCACACCAAAAACTCAATTATAATATATATATATATATATATATATATATATATATATATATATATATATATATATATATATATATATATATATATTTAATTATATCTTTATTTATATATATATATATATGTTCAGAAAGATTTCCGCGGTCGGAATTATTTGAAAAACTTGGTTCACGGAATGAACCGCGTAAAAGATTTGAAAAATCTCGACGTTTCGGCTCCTTTTGCGAAGCCATCTTCAGGAGAATTAGAAGGGAAAATTATTCAGATACGTGGCCTCAATCTGCCTACTCCACGAATTAGGAGGAATCGGAAATAATACGATTGCGTGGTCTCAACCTGCCTACTCCACCAACCGTACTGCTTCCTGTCAACTCTGAAGTCTCAACCTGCCTACTCTTCAGAGTCAACTGACGGGCCGATCGTCGCGTGGCCGTATTTATATGACACCGTGCGTGAATACCCCATTGACGTCAATACTACGTCAATGGAGTACCCGCCCCCCTTCCCTATAAATACGGCCACGCGACGATCGGCCCGTCAGTTGACTCTGAAGAGTAGGCAGGTTGAGACTTCAGAGTTGACAGGAAGCAGTACGGTTGGTGGAGTAGGCAGGTTGAGACCACGCAATCGTATTATTTCCGATTCCTCCTAATTCGTGGAGTAGGCAGATTGAGGCCACGTATCTGAATAATTTTCCCTTCTAATTCTCCTGAAGATGGCTTCGCAAAAGGAGCCGAAACGTCGAGATTTTTCAAATCTTTTACGCGGTTCATTCCGTGAACCAAGTTTTTCATATATATATATATATATATATATATATATATATATATATATATATATATATATATATATATATATATATATATATATATATATAGGGTGTGATAAGCATCTCTAACATTTACCGTCTTAGATAGGTGGGATTATTTCGACGCATCGTGAATACGTATTACCAGTTCCGCTAGGTGGTTTATTTGATTAGTTTCGAATAAATGCAATATTTTTATTTCAATTTATAGTCACCGACGTACCTCGTTTAGCACGAAGAAATGTACGTCTATTTATTAGCAGGTTTTCACTTTGAAATATATGTCTTGTTTATACGATAAACGGCGCAATTTTGTAGCAATAGGGTTGAAAGTTTGTGAGTAGGTATTTTCGTATAATATATCAGATGAAATTGGTTTATATATATATATATATATATATATATATATATATATATATATATATATATATATATATATATATATATACAGGGTTATTCAAGTTATTCGACACGAAGAGTTATGGCTAAAGTATTCGATTTTATAAAAGTTTTTTTCTTTAGGATGAATAGGGACCTATTAGAACTACAGTTTTTCATTTTGTATAGGGTGTGCCAAAAACACGAAAAGTATCAAAGTTGGTATTTTTTAAATGGAATACCCTGTATATTATTTCATTTTTGGATTTAACAGTGAAAACAAATGCCAGTTTCATTAAGGTTATATTCACCTAAAGCTTATGGTTTTGAAATATCCCGTATTTTGTGAAAACATAGTATCAGTTTTAACGCTTAAACTCCTTACTGGTGTTCTCTTGTTTTTAACCAAATTAATGATAAGGCTACTACTAAATGAAACAAACTTTATGTCGCACTTGTAAAATATTGACTAACTTAGACTTGGCGTGTAAAAATAAAAGTAAAATAATTGCAATCTTTCAACGACACTAACTTGTTTAAATCAAATGGGATACTCCGTATTTTATATCACCAACAGATGTAAAATTCAATTGTCTATGGAATACCTAAATACATTCCAATCGATATCTCTTCATCTTGCAAACTGATTTCAAAAATTTATCATTTATCAAGTCGGCTATGGCGTTTTGAGAAATCAGAATTGATTGAAATAAACATCAAGATCATATTTTCGTTTATTTCTCAATATCTTAAATGTTATCTACTATTCTGGATATGAAACAAGCAATATTTTATATCAAGCGTTCAAAATGGCGAGCATCAGACTCTCTTCATTATTATTTATCGTATGGTGATCTACAAATTCACTCTTAAATACAGGTAAAGTATCAGACTCTAAAAACAATAGTTTCCTTAATAATTGTGCTATATTTTTATCCATAACTAAACTGGTTGCTTCATCTTTATTAAGAGCATTCCTTGCTCCTTCGACAACAATGTAGTAATAGATTCTCAAACTAAATCGACCTATTTTTCAAATATTTCTCTGGAACGAAAAAGAAAATTGAAAAAGGACGAACTAATTCAGGTGTTTTTTCGGAGCAAGCAAAAACATTTATTAAGAATACATTACTTTCCAAGAATGAAGAATGGAAGACCTTGAGGAGACTACTGAAAAATTTTAATTTCAATATTCCATTTTTTTACAGATATGTAGACGATTGTATCACTGCAGTCCCCAAAAACCAAATCGATAATATTTCAGAACAATGCGTCCATTTCACATTCTTTGATTTGTTTGAGCAGTTTGTTTTCGTATGTAAAATATCTCGAGTTTAAAGTTAGTTCTATTGCCTTAATAAATTCGTCCTGTGGAATGTCAGTATGTTCCAGTTTTTTTTGATAATTTTTAAGGCTAATGTAACGGGGACACTTGTATATCATCTACATTTAAGGGTAAGAATATATTTAATATAAATGTTAAAATTAATGTAATGTATCTACTTTAATTTTATAGACTTTGAAAAAGGCCACAAAATGGTCGAAACGTCAATAAACAATACTCAACTACTTAGCTAAAATATTTTCATCTATTGGGCATTTCCGGTTACACCGGAAACAGACCCTAAGTCGCTTATTTTAAGTAGGACACCCTATATATTATTACATTTTAGAATTGAACCTAAGATTCTAGGCACATTTTATGCATCATGTCCTATATCTAAGTCTAAGCGTTTTTGACATATTCAAATTTTTATGTAAAAAATGGCGATTGCAAGCCCTAATATTATTATTAATTGTACGTGGCAAGATCTCTCTTCATCAGCACGGATTTTACAGAAAGCGTTCAGTTTTGACAAACTTAACTCCGTATGTTGATTACTTAACTAAAAGTTTTGATGAAGGGGTTCAGGTGGATTCTGTTTACACAGATATAGCAAAAGCTTTTGACAAGGTCCATCATCAAACATTGTTGAAAATACTGGGGAATCTAGGTGTGATGGCGTTTTTGAAATGGTTGGAATCCTATCTGACTGGTAGGCAGATATACGTAATTGTTAATGGGGTAACATCGGAAAAAGTGAACATGATATCAGGTGTACCGCAGGGATCACATCTTGGACCTCTCCTTTTTTCAGTTTATATTAATGATGTATCGGACTGTTTTTTGCATAGCCACCACAGCTTGTATGCTGATGATTTGAAGATTTATAAACAGGTTAGAAGCTCTAGTGATTTAGCTTTGCTTCAGGAAGATTTGAATCGTTTCTTTGAATTTTGTGAGAATAGATATTTGATTCTCAATGCACAAAAATGTAAGCATATAACCTTTACTAAAAATGTTAATGTCTTTACCACTTTTTTATCTGTGGGAGGAAGTATGGTGGGGAGGGTGGATCAAATTAAGGACCTTGGAATTATTTTCGATTCTACACTGTCATTTGCAGTACACATTGACACTATCGTCAAAAAGAGCTTCAAGATGTTGGGTTTTGTACTGAGAGTCACAAAGGGTTTTAGGGAGGTAGTCACTTTGAAGATGCTTTATTTTTCTTTGGTTCGTAGTAATTTGGAGTATGCTAGTGTGGTTTGGTCTCCTCATTATCATAAATATATTGATCGTATCGAGAGTGTACAAAAGACATTTTTTAGAAATCTTACTTTCAGATTTAGTGGTAATTTGTATTTGAGAAGTTATAATGTTATTTTACGTTATTATAAGGTCTTGAGTTTGGAGCACAGAAGGATGTACTTCGATGAAATGTTTTTATATAGAATTATTAATGACGTATATGATTTTCCGCTGATTGGTTATTTATCTTTCAATGTACCGCAGTATTCAAATCGTCATGGTACTCTTTTCTCTGTCCCAAAAGCAAGAACTAATTTATATTATAATTCTGTTTTTCTTAGAATTGCACGTTTTTATAACTGGCATATTAAAGATATTGATATATTCAATGAAAGTTCCGTTGCTTTTAAAAGGAAAGTATGCGGTTATTTGCTTCGTTACAATCACTTCTGAATTTTAGTAAATTCGATAGATTTAAGTAATTTAAGGATATTGTAACTTCTGTTTCTACTTTTTTTTTCTTGTTTCTACTTATTTTTTTTTTCATTTTACTCTTCTTCTTGGTTAATGTATCTCAATAATTTGTGAATTGTTTCCTACGGAATCAACAAATTTTTTGCTTTTGTATTTAGTGGATCTCTGTTATTGGGCTTAGGCATGTAGAGGTCCCCATTTGTAATAAATAAATAAATAAATTGTTGCTATAAGGATGGCCTAATTCATTACTTTGGGGTGGATTCCTTGTTGAAAAGGACTTGATTTAATAGATTTTATATAATATTTGGATAATTAATCATACAGGATGTTCAAGAAATAAAATCTAAAATGAGATTGGGAAAACTGACAAAAATCAATTTTTTCAAATGGAAACCGCCCATTTTTCTAATTTTGTAGTATTTAGCATTAAAAATTAAGGTAACTTTGTAAAAGGTTATCTATACCTAAAATTTTTATTTTTCGAAATATTGCCAATTTAATATTTTTATAAGTATGGTGACTTTGCATTTAATCATTCAACAATTAGATCTAGGATAGCCATGATCGTATTTGACATTTTAAATCATCGTAATGGCACCCCGGTTATATTATACAAACGAAGATCATTTAAACTTATTTATTAATTATGGATAATGTGTTAAAGTTATTTCAAGAACATGTGATACATTTGTGACACCATATCCTCAAAAACAGAAACAATCACCAAATATTATGAGACGAATCATAGAAAACTTTGGACCCGCAAAGGAAAAATGTACAGAAATAAACAGTGAAAATATTGATATCGTAAACTGGAAATAGAAAAGTTAAAAAAATTATTTTAGTGAATGTTCGAATTTAACTATTGCGCATCTAAGCCACAATTGTTCATCAGTGGCTCTTCTTATTGACTGGTGGTCCAGGTCTTCAAATGCTGTTTTTACTCGCCCCATGCAGTATTCCATGGTGGTCACTGCAGTGTTATACACGTTATTTTTCACCGTTCCCCATACATAAAAATCGAGTACTGATAGGTCTGGGGAGCGAGCTGGCCAAAATCCATTGATCAGAAAATAAGTTTTCCAGATATTATTGACTAAATAGGCATCATGTGGTACCGCTCATAATGTTGATACAAAAGGTTTCGAAGATCAGCCAGCAGGAAGTTGTCTAACTAGTCAACTTCAAAATTCATGTTTTTCTGTTTATGAGGATATGATGTCACAAATGTATCACATTTTCTTGAAATAACTTCATCACATTGTCCATAAATAATAAATAAGTTTAAATAACCTTCGTTTGTATAATTAAACCGGGGTGCCATTACGATGATTTGAAATGACAAATACGATGGTGACTATCCTAGATCTAATTGTTTATTGTTGATTAAAGTGTAAAAACGCCATATAAAAATATAAAATTGGCAATATTTCGAAAATTTGATATTTTAGGTATATATAACCTTATACAAAGTTACCTTAATTTTTGATGCTGAATACTACAAAATGAGAATAATGGGGGGTTTTCTATTTGAAAACATTGATTTTTATCAGTTTTCTCAATCTCATTTTATATATTATTTTTTGAACACCCTGTATGATTAGTTATCCAAAGATTATACAAAATCTATTAAAGTAAGTCTTTCTCAACAAGGAAGCCAACCCAAAGTAAGTAATAAGGGCTTCCTTATAGGAACAATTGATAATTATATTAGGACTTGCAATTGTCATTTTTGACATAAAAACTGAAATATGTCAAAAACGCTTAGACTTAGGTATAGGACATGATGCATAAAATCTGCCTAGAATCTTAGGTAGAATTCAAAGACGTAATAATATATAGGGTGTCCCATTTAAAATGAGCGACTGAGGGTCTATTTCCGGCATAACCGGAAATGCCCAATAATTGAAAATATTTTAGCTGAATAGGCTTCAAGACATCTAGCCAGTTTCCAAAATTCTCAATTTTTCCTACATTCATTTTCTGAGATATCAATCGATGCAGTTCTCTGTGGTACACACTGTATATATATATATATATATATATATATATATATATATATATATATATATATATATATATATATATATATATATATATATATATATACAAAGGTATGAAGAACCAGTCTTAGACCGTAATGAGTATAGAAGAAAGTATATTGGAATTCTCGGTCTAGGGGTTAATGATAAACTTTTATATCATCCAAGCTTTCGGTAATCGTTTATTACCTTTTTCAAGGATCTACAATGTAAAAAAATTTTTTATTAATGAAACAAAAAACCAAGGAAACAAATTCAACTCACATATAGCGTGGTTTCTTTCCCTTTTCGGAGGTCTAATAGCAAATTATCTATGATTAAAATTTTGTAAATACAAACAGACTACAAATACAGAAGAATTCTCACATAAAATTATCAAATCATAAAACATTTTACAAGAGAATCAACAACTAAACAATTCATTAATTTATGAAAACATTCATTTTGTGTCAATGTCAATAGATTCAAAGTTCTGTGGAAGAAACACTGACAATTTGATTTTCCATCGAAAATTGACATTGACACATCATGAATGTTTTTATAAATTAATGAATTGTTTGGTTGTTGATTCTCTTGTAAAATGTTTTATGATTTGATAATTTTATGTGAGAATTCTTCTGTATTTGTGGTCTGTTTGTATTTACAAAATTTTAATCATAGATAATTTGCTATTAGACCTCCGAAAAGGGAAAGAAACCACGCTATATGTGAGTTGAATTTGTTTCCTTGGTTTTTTGTTTCATTAATTAAAAATTTGTTTACATTGTAGATTCTTGAAAAAGGTAATAAACGATTACCGAAAGCTTGGATGATATAAAAGTTTATCATTAACCCCTAGACCGAGAATTCCAATATACTTTCTTCTATATATATATATATATATATATATATATATATATATATATATATATATATATATATATATATATATATATATATATATATATATATATATCTATATACACATACGATTGATGTAATTAAAATAAATTATTATTATTATATATTGTTATTTAAAACTTACCCTTAGCTATAAGTGCCTAAATAAATCATTTGCTTGAAACCTGACGATTGGCTTGGACTGCTTCAGTTCCGTCAGCACCGTCTTCTGCCTCCTAGGAGAAGTCACGTCCCTCACGTTAAGTAGCGGAGTCACGGGTACGGCTACAGCGATTGGTGTGTTGGCAAGCGGTACTAGCGGCGGGATGGCCATTACGCCGCATTCGACGCGGGCGTCCAGCTGGATCACGTACATCTCGATCTCGCGCAGCAGGTTCTCGCTATTGCAGCGCTGTAGAACGTCGTTTAGCTTACTCAGGATCGATTGTTTTCGTTCCTCAAGCATGTTTTGGATGTGCTGCTGCTGGTCGGACAGGTCGTGCATGTCGCCGTCATCATCATGGTGCAAGCCCTCGTAGATGATTAGTTCGTCGTCTGAAGAAGAACATTATTTCATAAAGTGAACTAGGAAAATTTTTCAATAATTTAAAAATTATCAAACAACTTCCCAAGGTAGCCGCTTATATGTATTCCGAGAAGTGAAATCTACATTCACAATCCAACGGTGCATTATAGAAAACGACAAGTCACCCCGACTAAAAATCAGCATACAGCTGTTTCGATATTATCAGATCTCTTCAGTGCAGATTATTCGACTCGGAGTGAATTAACAAATTTCTAATTTTTCTCCATTACCAATCGCTGTCGGACACCAAAGATATTGGATTCCAACAATTCACCGTTTAGATCGACAATGCAGAATTCCGTCGCGAGAATATATACTTCCTGACATGAAATGTCTATTCTGTAACTGTGGCGTATGTGTGAATTACCGTTTAACAGTTTTGAAACAAACAACATCGCTTTACCATTTCAAAACACAATGCTCACTATGAATATATTTTTTTTGGCACGAAATCTCTTCGTGGGATACCGAACAGTTTTGGAACAGCTGCAACGTCTTTTGTTCTGGTGAGTTCAATTCAACTTACTTGTTGGATATTGTTTACCCATTCAAGTGTGTCTTCGCCTTCATTTGGTTGAAATGTCCTGTCAAGATGTTCAGCAAAACTATTAGCCATCTGTTTATAGCCCAACTTCCATTTGCATTCCTTATTGGTGGGTTCTGCAGGATCAGTCTCTTAATTTTTTTAGTGGCTTCCGAAAGCAAATAGTAAGTTTTGCTGAAATTTGACAATTCACCAAGATAACCACTAATCGTAATTATTTCCAAATCTTTGAATTTCTCTTTTGAGTTTCTGGGAAGCATTGTTTAGCCTCATTTTGTCTGCTAGAAATCTAGGCTCATACCAAGTAATTCTGAGTCTACATTTATCGGAGATAAGTTCCCTTATTTTTCTGGGATAGTAGTTACCTTTGATTCTTGGAATAATGGTGGGGGTATTAGCCCAAGCAGCTTGTTGGATGTGCTTAACAAACGTTTCCGTTTCATCATATAATTGTTCATTATTTCTTAGAGGGACCAGAAAATTTATATTTTCTTCATGTTGTAGTTTGAAGCTGTGCCAATAAGTCAGTTTATTGACTAATGTAGGAATTGGTTCGTGTTTAATAATGCTATCGCTAAGTGTGAGAAGGATGGGCAATAATCAGAATTCACGTCCCATGTCTTTTCAACATGCATGTAGTTGACAGAGATATTTCGAGTTATAAAAAAATTAATCGAATCTGGGATTTTATTGGGATTTTTAGGTCAATAAGTCGGCTTTCCAGATGAAAGTGTATCACATTTTAGTTCTTTGGTTGCTTCTAAAAGTTCTTTTTCCTCGGTAATTATTAGCTTAGATCCCTATTGGATGTGCTTAGCGTTATAGTGTCCTCCAACAATGAATCTCTGCCCAAGGCTGTAGAGCAAGCCAGATATTCACTTTTGAGAGCATGTCTTGGCGGACGATATATTGCTAAAACTATGATCTCATATGTTCAAGTGTTAACTTTAACAGTGGTAGCTGTTTTATATCTCATCTCTTGATTGAGTCTTTCATTATGACTGCACTGTCTCCTGATATACTTTATATTCCTTTAGTCTAAAGAATGATTCGTTAGTAAAATGTGTCTCAGCAATGAGACATATATCAATGTTTTCGATATCTACGACTGCTTGCAATTCTTGCTGATGATGCAGGAGTCCATTGGCATTCCATTCTATGGTTATTAAACTATTTGATATTAAAATTTTCAGGGATAGCTCCTTTAGTGCTATATTCTAATCTGATAATACTTAACGGTTATTTCGATTTATATTTTAGTTTGGCTTCGATAATTTTGTAGCCACATTTCCTCATTTCATGGACTATGTGTTGTGGTTTAATAGAATAATGCAGTCTGTTGGTCATAACTTACTTAATTGGCCTATTCTGCTTATTCTCATATGTATAACAAGAGTATTCATTTTGATTTAATGCTGCAGAAAGCTCTTTGAAATCGAGTTCAATATTAACATTAATTTACATTTTATCGTTAATAACTTTAATCTTAGCATTAGGTAAGATATTCAACATAGCAGGAAATTCGTTAAAGTTTTCAATGTAGTCTACTCTAATAGGTGGAAACTACCTGTACTTTTTTAGGTTTTTCTACATTAGTCTTATCTTTTTTGAGGTGATGTAAGCGAAGTATCCATTTTTCTTTTCTTCCTATTTTTAACACTAATCCATTCTGTTTCGCGAGCGAGTTCCTCTTCGTCGGTGTAGTATTCAAAGGCATTTTTTCTTAAGTGTTATTAGGCAGTCTCTTTTTCATATCTGAGTATTTTTTGCTGAATTCTTCATACATGTTATGTATTTTATTTAATTCAATTTGAAGTTGGTCCACGCTGTTAATGGCATTCATCTTCTCGGTCTCCGATGATTTCAACCTATTATGAAGTTGCTGGTAATTTTGTAAACTTTGAGAATTTTCTTGGAATAACGTACTGTTTTGTTGCATTAATATACTTCATTTTGTGATTGAGGTCTGGTTTGTTGTGAAAACATTATTTTATTTTATACGATATACGTTGCAAGGTTGCCGGATAACACTGGCTAGCAATGATAACCGTTTATCACTTCGAGCATCAGTTTAATGAAATGACTTATTTCGTTTCGTTCATTTGGTAATTTTAATTTAAAAATGTAATAAGCATTCACATTACTGTGCAAATACTCTCGTCGATATGAAAGATTTACTTCTAATGGCACATACTACGTATAATCAAATAAAATAAATAATAATAAAGTATTAATATATATATATATATATATATATATATATATATATATATATATATATATATATATATTATGTAATTTAATATATTTTGGGTATGTTAGTCAATGAAAAACAAGCGTACTCTTTTTCTTGAGCTCATAGCTTTCGGAAATATATTTTTCCTTCTTCAGGAAGCAGCTGTAAAGAATGTCAAGAAATTAAAATAACCGAAAAATTGTCGAAAAAATACAAAAATTCACAAATTGAGAATGTGGTTCCCCAGTTGGGAATTAGAAATATACACAATATCGAACATGATCAATACAACAGAGGCATAGTCAAGTGGCAAAAGCCAACAATCAATTACGGTCAAAAGAAACACAAAAACTTCACACTTCCAAAAAAAACTACTCATATAAATGACTATGTATGAAACCACAATGATACATAATATTGTTTATACACCTGATCATATACAAGAAGCGCTACTCTAATCATTCTAACTACAATTATTGTCATGCACCTAACTTCAGTCCTTCTTTCTTGACTGGAAAATAGTCAGCAACACATCATACATTCACACATTACGCGATCTTAACTCGTTCATTCAACTACACAAATACAAAACATCACAAACAGACCGAAAATGAAGCTGCGAACTGTTCCCTTTTATAAAAAACTCATAAGAAGACAGACGACTTTTTGTCTTTTATACATTATCGCCATTCTATTAAATACGAATATGTAGTACTCAAATTGTCAATGTCTTTCTCGAATTTCATTGCGTCAAATCATGTTGTGTTATCCCTGACCATCTCGAGAAACAACCCTCCTTTCCGTGTTTTTTTCTTTATCTAGAATACTGACATTGTCAAAATTAGGTGGTGTCCATCATCCATTGCATGTTTTGACAAGGCACACAATTTCTTTTTCCCAAATTGATGTCACTTCTGTGCCAATTAAAGTCTTTGTTTTAGGGTGGTTGAAGTCCTGTCCTATACATATTTTTATCACTATTTGTACATGTAATTTTGTAAACCACTCCACTTGAAAGTAACAAGGGTGTGGGATCTTTAAGTTTCGAAAATATATTATTTTTTAGTTGTTTAACATTCCTTATTGCTACTTTGAATTTATCTGTTGTTATGATAGATTTACCCAAAAACTCAAATCTATCATAACAACAGATAAATTCAAAGTAGCAATAAGGAATGTTAAACAACTAAAAAATAATATATTTTCGAAACTTAAAGATCCCACACCTCTTGTTGTACTTTTCAAGTGGAGTGGTGTATCAAAGATTCCATGTACCAATTGTGATAAAATATATATAGGACAGACTTCAAACACCCTAAACAAGACTAATTGGCACAGAAGTGAGACATCAATTTTGGGAAAAAGAAATTTGTGCCTTGTCAAAAACATGCAATGGATGAAGGACACCACCGACTAATTTTGACAATGTCATTATTCTAGATAAAGAAAAAAACACGGAAAGGAGGTTGTTTCTCGAGATGGTCAGGATAACACAACATGATGACGGCAATGAATTCGAGAAAAGACATTGACAATTTTGAGTACTACATATTCGTAATTTAATAGAATGGGATAATGTTAAAAGACAAAGTCGTCTGTCTTCTTATGAGTTTTATAAAAGGGAACAGTTCGCAGCTTCATTTTCGGTGTTTGTGATGTTTTATATTTGAGTAGTTGAATTGAACGAGTTAAGCATCGCGTAATGTGTGCATGTAATGATGTTGTTGCTGGACTATTTTTCCAGTCAAGAAAGAACGGACTGAAGTTAGGTGCATTGACAATAATTGTAGTTAGAATGATTAGAGTAGCGCTCTTGTATATGAAGCGTGTATCAACAATTATTATGTATCCATTGTGGTTCATGACATAGTCATTTAATGGAGTTAGTTTTTGGAAGTGTGAAGTTTTTGTGTTTCTTTTGACCGTAATTGATTGTTGGCTTTTGCCACTTGACTATGCCTCTGTTGTGTTGATCATGTTCGATATTGTGTAATTTCTAATTCCAACTGGGAACACATTCTCAATTTGTGAGTTTTTTGTATTTTCGACATTTTTCGGTTATTTTAATTTTCTTGACATTCTGTACAGCTACTCCGGAAGAATGAAAAACATATTTTCGAAAGCTAGAGCTCAAGAAAAAGAGTACGCTTGTTTTTCATTGACTACAAACCCAAATATATTTAGATTCCATAATACAATTATATATAGGGGAGAGGGGAGTACATTGGGTCGCGGGGCACATATGGACATTTCAAATTTTAGCGCCACTAAGTGTAAAGTTTAATTGTACTGCTCATCGTTAGAGCGCACCACGTGCCCATTTTATTGTAGAAAAGTTTCGACAGCGTCAAGCGACTCAGTACCCCAAGTTTTACAGTTTATTACGTGCACGTGCCCGGCGTGGTAAATAAAATCAGAAATCGTTCAAGATCGAATATTTTCCAAGTTAATACTAGAATTACTTCAGTTGAGATTCTAAAAGGTAAGTGGATACTTGTTTAATGCTTGCTTGTCTGTATGTGCTGATGTTATTGTTCATTTTAGTTATTTGTATCACCCCACCACTTTATTTATAAGAATTATTGGGGTAAATTGGGACAAACAGTCGGGGGCACATATGATGGACATTTGTCCCAATCTGCCCCAAGAAAAAATGTGGGAACTGACTGGAATTTTTTTCAGGAATTAACATGGTAAGGACTTACAAAAGGAAGACCAATCGTTCTGCCATATCGGAGAAAAACATAATTGCCGCTGTTGAAGATGTTCTACAAGGAAAGACTTTCAATAAGAACTGCAGCTACAACCTACAACTTGACAAAATCGACAGTGGTAACAGAGTGAAAAAAATAAAGAGACGACGCCTTGACAAATCCTGAACGAGACCATGAACGCTCCTGACAGACAAGATCCAGATGACCAAATATCATTTGCATCACCATTCCAGTCAAAGTATTCTTCTCAAAAAGTTTTCAACATCTGCTCACGAAGAACAACTGGCCAAATATTTTATCCAAAGTTCGAAAATGAATTAAGGTCTCACATATACACAAGCTCAAAAACTGGCATATGATTATGCCAAAAAACTAAATGTAAAGTATGCCGCCGAGCTGGAATATAACTCGTTAATCAACGCTGGAAAGGATTGGATGAAATTATTCATGAAGAGGTATCCAATTTTGTCATTAAGTGAAGGCAGAAAAATACCAGTATGGCTAGAGTCTCCGCATTCAATAAAACAAATGTGAAAGAATTTTTCGATAATTTACAGAGAGCTTTAGAAAAGTATAATAAGATCCACCAGAATGAATCTACAATTTGGACGAAACAGGGCGTTTGCCACATGTTTTTAGATGCACCGAAAGTTATTGCCAAAACTGGCACAAAACAAGTTGGTCAGGCAGTATCCGCCGAACGAGGAGAGCTTTGTTACATTTAATGTGGAGTTGGAAAATACAATTCCTCCTGTTTATGTGTTCCCAAGAGCAAAATTTAAAGATGTTTTCATGAAAGGGGCGCCCACAGGAAGTCTTGGATTAGCCAACAAGTCAGGGTCAGATGACATCTATATTTATTCTTGGAACTAATCAAACACATACAGAAGCATACGAAACCTACGAAAAATGAACAATAATGATTGTTTTGGACAACCATGATCCCACACAAAGTCTAGAAACTATTTTATATTGTAGGGAGAACGGAATTATTTTCGTTACGTTTCCCCCACAATTGTACGGGCACGCCTACATCCGCTTGACGTTGCGCTAATATGGCCCTTTTTAAAACCTATTTGAAGCAAGTTTTCAATGATTGGTTAGTAACCATCCTGGCAGAAAGGTTAATCATTTATGAAATCCCAGAATTGACAGAAAAAGCGTACCAAAGAAAGCTTCTTCTGTCTAACATATGTTCTGGGTTTAGAAAAACCGGTATTGTGCCTTTTGATAGAGGTATTTTTAAGGAAGATAATTTCGCTGCTGCATCTGTAACAGAATTCAAGGGATCCAGTAGCAACAGACCACCATCAAAAACATTTGCGTTGTTCAGTGGCACTTCTCAACTTCATTAGCAGTCGGATGTCATATCTCCAGACATATTACGGCCTACCCAAAGCAGAGAAAAAAGAAATCAAATTGAAAAGGGAAGACAGCCTGGAAAATCACCGAAATTCTAACAGATGACGCCAGAAAAAGAAAGACTGGAAGAAAAAAAAAATTGCCCATCCAACAGAAGAAGCAAGTTAAATATAACCTGTTTAATGATGTAGAGCAACAAGCGAATGATTCAGATGATTCTGAATCAGAAGTGAGTTACGCTGATGAGGAATCTGACTGTTTAAGTAAAATGGACCGTGAAAAATTCCGACGAAGAATTCATGCGAGATGTAGACCCTATCATAGATCCTGAATCTGGGAGCCAAATATCAAAATCAATGACTTCTTGCTGGTTAAGTATTGCAACGAAGAAAACCCAAAAAATATTTATATTGGAGAAAGTGGAAGAAATAGTCGACGGAAAATATTTGATAAATTTTTTCAGAAAGAAAGGAACTGGATTCACCATACCCCAAGTACCTGATAAGGACCTAATAGAATTGGAACAACTAAAACTACCTAAGCCAAGAACGTCTGAAACTACTGCAAGGTCGAGTTCAATAAAGCGGTTTCAAGTTGACTTCCGTGCCTATAATGTCAACTAAATGAAAATATTGTGTTCAATGTATTTTTTATTTTTATTTAATGTTTATACGATTAGTGATAGATTGTAGCACCTTGATTCACCAAATGAATATGACTAATACTTTTTGAATAAATAAATTTATTTTTGTCCACATCTGCCCCTACACTGTCCTTATCTACCCCAGCCAAGAGGCACATCGGGACAATTTTGATACTTGGGAAAATATCAAAATCTGATTAATCTATTAGTGGATAAGCGCTGAGCCTATGATGATAGATAGTTCACTCATCAATGTCATTGTTATTCGATCAATATATTGAAAGCCGCGCTTTATACAGCTAATTATATTTGTAGCGTCCCAATGTCCCCCCCTCTCCCCTATATATATATATATATTTATATATATATATATATATATATATATATATATATAATATATATATATATATATATATATTCATTCGAATTGTTGTTGCCTGTGAACTATTTCTAATCTTTTGATAATTATTAGCAATAACAGGCTTGTTGAATCTCAAAAAACTCAATTTTAATAAAATCGAGTTTTTTGAGATTCAACAAGCCTGTTATTGCTAATAATTATCAATAGATTATATATATATATATATATTTATATATATATATATATATATATATATATATATATATTATACCTGAGTGATGATGTCCTTGTAACTGATCTTGTATATGCTCTGACGAAAGGTGTTCATGCTGCAATTGCTCATGATGAAGTTGGTCATGTTGCAATTGCTCATGCTGTAGTTGTTCATGCTGAAGTTGCTCTTGTGATAGTTGTTCATGCTGAAGTTGTTCCTGTTGAATCTGTTCATGCTGCAACTGTTCATGCTGCAGTTGCTCATGCTGGAGATGCTCCGATTGAATAATCTTGACTTGATGTAGTTGATCATCCTGAATTTTGATATGATGAACTTGATCTTGCTGAAGTTGGTCATGCTGTAGCATTTCTTGTTGCAAATTCAAAATATAGCAAAGTAAATGGACGTGCTTACACATATTGCCTTTTTTGGAAGAATCCAAACATGTGCAAGAGTACCTGAAAAAAATAAATTAAAAAAAATTATGTTAGCAATTACTGTGTTATTTTGAATATCATATTAAACAAGCAATTGGCCTATGTGAAAGACTTAAATACACTGTAATAACTAAACTACGGGGCTTCCAGAATTTCGGGATTGGGAATAACCAATGATAACTTCATATGTCTAATACTATTCTGTGAAAACTGAATGAGAAGAGATTAACTGATCTGATAAGTTGGACATGGTAAATTGTTTATTGATGAGAAAACATCAAGTAATCCTTCAAGATAGTTCGCAATATGAGTTTCAACTTCACCACTCCTAAATTATAATAAATTTTAAAAAATTGACCTTCAGAATAAAAGGAAAGAACCCCATCTTCTAAGACAACAATAGTCAATTTTACTACAACTGGCAGGATTCAACAAATCTCTTTTGTCTCTCTAGTTTGTATGCTCACTGTAGATAATTGTTGGAACAAAGTTCTTTACGAATTACGGCAGGCTTAGAGGAGATAAGGATTTTGCTGCGCGACCAAACTGAAAAGAATGTGAGACTAAAACCGTAAGAAAAACATATAACGGAAGTGCAATTATTCTTTCTTTATCTTTCTCCTTCTGCCACGACAGATGAAATTCTTGTTCAAGCACGTGGTGTATACTCACATTATAAATACATTTTGCTCGTAAATAAACACGTTTATTTTCGTATAGTTTGTAAATCTTCAATACGATATTAAATATAGTAACAATGGCAAGTGAACTAACAAGTGACTTAAATGAAATTGACAGTGACAATAGTGGAAAATTAATTAGCGAAATAAAATTAAATACGTAAGTATTAGTTTACAAATATAAGTTAACGTACATGGTTAATATTGTTTATACAACTTACATGTGTACATAATATGTATTCTACAGTCTCAATACATTATTTATTTTATTTTTATTATTATATTAATAATTATATTATAATGTCAAATCTGAAGGAACTTCGTTCCTACCTGGTGTCCCATGACACCACATCTTTTTTGTATTCTGCGATTTTTCTATGTGAATTAGCAGAAGAGATAAAAGAATAATAGCACCCTTATTTTCAGATTTCTCACAGACAGTGGTTTTTCAGAAGATGAATTTTATAAATGAGAGAGATATTCACAAATAACAAACAAAAAATCATTTTGAAATAGAAGAATATGTGTCAATAATACCTGTGAATGCAAGTGTTACACTCCGTGCAGCCAACTTCACACTGGCATTCGGCATTGTTGATATTGATACAGTAGACTTCTCCACTCTTTGAAGAAGGAAATAGCCATCCTTGGTTAGTTTTGACAATCAAGTCTTTCTGGAGACTCAAACTGGTTTTGTGTCGCAGACGTATGCTCTTCAATTTACTGTTAACTTTTACTTCACGCTTTTCAGGTTTGACAGTTGTCGGAGGTGGAAGATCTTCTTCATGTCCAACATGGGTGGAAAACATCATAACCTTAACTGTCCCATCTTTCTGTTTCATAGCCTTGAAAAATTATATTATATTCATTAATGCAAGCTTTGATTATTATGTATTTCTCATTTTAAGATTTAATATATTTCATCATTAAAGAATAAATCAATCAATCAAAATGTTCATTATTGAAAAATTTCCAAAAGGCCATCGACCGAGGTCCTTCAGCTCGTTTTTACAGAAATTACAGTGAGTTTACTATGTCTTATAAAAAGATGAACTCATAATAAATGTTTGTAAAAAAAGATCCGATGCAATATGCATATTATGATTTCCTGTAGGGTCTTCTGTGCAGATTTCTTTCAATACAGAATTTTCTCAAGATCTCTGAGGTATTTTGATTTTTTTCATGTGTCTTTAAGACGCTCATCAATCGGTTTGATTTTAGTAATCCTGTATAGAAGGGTTATACAGAGGATTCCTGGGGTGCTCAATTTTAGTAAAGCTCTTGAGGGAGTTGGTTTCTCTTGTTTCAAGAATTCGCTTTGTCGTTTTATTGACTGATATGTAAATTGGATGGCAGTAATCCAGTAAAGGGCGGTATAAAGTCTTACAAATATGGGCAGCTGTTTTATATGGAATTGTTGAAAGTTAAGGATATGAAGTGCACATTAATACGTTTTTCCTTAGAATGGCACCAGTGTTTCTTAAATATCAGCATATGTTCCAAAGCCATTCCGAGGTACTTCACAATGTTTAGGCGGCTGATACTTGTGTTTGTCAAGAGTAGTCTCGGGGAATTTGGTATGATGCTATGGATGAAAATCAAGAATTGGAATTTTTCTGGGTTTACTTGTAGCCTCCATGTGTTGAACCAACCCATTTTTATTGTGACTTATAAGGGTGGTCATCCGCAAACTGGAGGACATAAAGGTGATTGTCAAATTGTGTGCTGTTATGATTTATATGTTGTAACAGTACACTTTGCTAAGAATAATATAATGATAATATGCTTTATTGATCCTCAAATCACAAAACATGTTTAGGACAAGTCAATGTTAACATAGTTTATATTCAAGAATAAAATATAAAAGATTCTAACAGCCTTAAAAATAATTTTGAAGTTCTACTAAATCATAAAAGGCTTCCTTAATAAGAGTTTGTTTGGGCCTTCTTTTAAACTTCGTTAAGGTCATTTCAGAATGTATTTCCAGAGGTGATAAATTAAAATAGTAACAACCTGCATACTCTGGTGTTTTATTATGCGATTGGTATGCGAATCTGCTCAATTTTAACTGATTCCGGTTTCTTGTATCATAACTCTCTGCGGTTATATATTTATTTAATACAAACGGCAAAGCCAATTTATAATTTAACAACTTCCAAATAACAAAAACAAAAAGAAACTATACTAAATTGAAAAAAATATAACAAAAATCGGACCAAGTTATATATAGTCGCCATAGCCGCAAGAGGAGATTCCTGAGGAACACCCCGCTCGCTGTAGAATGACGTGGAGAAACAGGACCTAACTCTCACCTGAAATGTGAGGTTCATCAAATAGTCTCTCAGAATCCAGATCAAATAAGCAGGGCATTCTAATAACGTTCATGCCAGATGTTATCAAAGGCTTTGCTAATATCGAGGAACAGAGCTGCATTATGGTCTTTCATGAGCCTGTTCAACTGGATATTGTATGTCAATATGATTGAAGAGTAGATAGTAGAATCCAAATTGACAGTTTGAAATTTTTTGGCTGATTTCATTGTGGATTGGTTTTTTTATTATTTGTTTAAGTTGTTTTCCTAATACAGGGAATAGAGTTATTTCTTTATTTGTTTCCAGTAATTACAGCCGCTACTTGAGTTTACTTAATTACACAATCCACTTGTGCTTTTTGTATTATTAAAATCAGTTATATTCTTTAATTAAATTACACAAAAATGGTTATCCCATCAGACCAGTAGTTTCATATATAACAGCTCCAGCCGTTAAATTATCAAAATTTTTGATTGACGTAATTAAGAAATATACGAAATTTGAACCCAAGTACGCCATTAAAAATTCAAACGAGTTGATCAAAAACATTCAAAATATTGTATTACCTCACAATTCAAAATTATTTTCTTTAGATGTGAACAATCTGTTTCCTAGCACTCCGCCTAATGAAACTGTAAATTTAATCAAAAATTTTCTTATTTCTAATAATGTTCATCCACTTATACAGTCAGATATTACTCATTTACTGGAAATTTGTTTAGAACAAAATTATTTCAGTTTCAACAACGTGTGTTATAGTAATGAGGAAGGTTTGATTATGGGAAATCCGTTAAGCCCTCTGTTATCAGAAATCTTTATGGATAATTTAGAGAAACTATTATGAACCACTTCAGCAGTACATACTTTCTTTATTAGTATAGAGACGATGATGACGTCATTGTTTGCTACACTGGTACAGATAGACAATTGGATAATTTCATTACTTATATTAATTCCATACACCCTCGTATTAAATTTTCTCTAGAAACTGAAATGAATAATTCTATTAATTACTTAGATTTAACTATTACCAGAAAAAGCAACAAACACGAATTTTCAATTTTTCATAAACCATCTCATACATATATTACAATTCATAACACATCACTACACCCTTTTTCACATAAATTAGCGGCTTATCTTAGTATGATTCATAGACTTTTCAAAATTCCGTTGTCCGAAGCTAATTTTCGGAAGAAATTGCATATAATTAAACAAATGGCAGTAAATAATGGTTATTCACCTAATATGATTGACAGCCTCATTCAGAGGAAAAAATACAAAATGGCAATTTCAGAAATTTACCCACTTATATCCGAAAAAAGTAGAGTATTTAGCAGTTTAACATACTTGGGCAAAACTTCCGAAAACCTGAAATTGTTTTTTCAAAAACAAAATTTCAAAATTTCATATAAAACCAATAATAGCATTGGAAAATTGATTAAAAACAACAAATCAAAAATTCATAGAGATGAACGTACTGGTGTTTATAAACTCGACTGTAACGATTGTGAAAAATTCTATATAGGACGTACAAGTAGAAATTTCAAAACTCGAATACACGAACACCAACGTAGCTATATTAAGCAGAAAACTGATTCTAATTATGCGTGTCATCTTATTCAAGAAAACCATACCTTTAATCACAATTATAATATATTACATATTGAAAATAGTCTCCATAAAACCAACTGTTGGGAATCCCTATACATAAATAAATATAAAAATTCCGGAAATTTAGTTAACGACCAGATTGAAGTAAACCCTTCTCCTCTCCTTAATTTGTTCAATGTAGGTACCTACTAATAGCTCAGAATGAATTGCTTATTGTTATTTAGTTTCTCTAAGTACCCCTCTGTTATGTTCAATTTTCGTATAAATAGATTGTTTTGTAATACCATAGTTTAGTACGAGATGAAGTCAATGTTATGACGAAACGCGTTTACTCAATAGATTTTTATTTTAACCTGTGAAAAGTTAGTTTTTTATTTCTTTATAAAGTTATGAATATGAACTTTCACCAAGTAAATGCCAATTCCATTCAATATTATTAAATGATTGATTGAATGTTTTTGTTGTAATAATTTAGCTCCTTTTTGGCTTCACTGCTTGGACATTTCAGATAACCTTCTTGATAATGTATGGTGGTAACCCATGGATGTAATATTTTGTTTCTAGGACTGGCCGTTTTTCAAATACAAGGAAGGACAAGGTCGAACTGAATTGTGAGATTTTTTCTTCTGTAATTTGATCACCTGACCCAACATTTATATAGGTACGTTATTCCATGCATTTCTTTATATTCTTTTTCAATGGGGTATTCTCTAGGACTGGTCTGAGCAAATCGAATTCGATTGAGTCATGTTTGGTAGCGAGGTCAGGGTGAATTTTTAAGTTTCATATTACTTTAGATGTTATTTGTATATACAACAGTATAAGGAGTAGTACCTGGGCATGTCGGCTATTCTTAAAGTTGGGGTATTTGGCATTTCAAACGATGCTCTATTTAGGAAATCCATAAACTGCTTAGCTTTTCTGGAATAAATATTCAGATCACCAATAATCATGGAATATCTATACCGAGAGGCTTTATTGGAGATCGTTTTTCCAATACGATAATAGGTACACCAAAAAAATGTGAAGTTTATCCTGAAGGAAGGGAACAGAAATATGGATGACCTCATTTGATGGGTTGTTTATACATGGAGGATTCTCTATGATCATTTGAATACCAGGGTGCATCTGAATTAAACTGTCACTACATGTGTTCTAGTTCACAATATTTTATTTTTCTTGTATAATGTCCCAGTTTCTGAATGAGTTGAGTGGGTTGAATTGTTGAAGGATTTCGAAGTATTGTGTGACATAATGGCTGGAATTGGCATGCAGTAAATATATAAATAAAATAAAAATAAAGGAGGCAACCAGTCAGAATTCGTGTTTGGATAATATTTTTCTGAGTGCAGATGTGAATGTTGACCACACTGAGGTGATGAATCTTGTTCTTGATATATCTCACCATCTGGGTCAAATAATATTCGTATCACGGCAAGTTTCTATGAAATAAAAAAAAATCAGATCGATTCCTCGAAGGGGATTATTTTTGTTTTATGAAAGTGTTTCTGGAGAACATGGGATTTTGTTGAATGTGTGAATATGGATGCTAAAGAGAAATGTGAGATATTTTGGATTTTTTGAGTGAGAGATATGCTGAATGTTCTCCAGAGAAACAGAGTACTATATAGTAAGAGGGCGATATTAATTGGTTTAATCAGGAACTGCGAGCTAAAAGGGACCCTCTGAAATTGTTGAATCCTGCAAAAAGTATGAGGAAAATTAATAATAGAAATATAGGAAATATTTGGTCGAATAGCCTCACTTATGTGTAGTTTAATAAGTACTTCCTAGGTATTGCAGATATGCTTGCACAGGGAATCAAGGAATTGGATATGGGTCCTTTAGTAAATCTCTGGAATATGGATATTCTGGATAATTTCGCTTTGTCTAAAGTAAACTTCAGTGAAGTATGGAATGTAATAAATAAAATTAAGAACAAAAACAGTCGCGATATAATATATGGTTTTAAAGTGAAAATTATAAAAAGTTAAAAATCTGATTGTTTTGAGGAGGGAACTTTCCCGGAATGCCTGAAAAAAGCGCTTGTGGTTCCACTCTTCAAGAAGAAAGATACAAGTGAGAAAGAGAACTACCGCTCAATATCTCTTCTTCTTATTCACTCCAAGTCTTTGAGAAGTGCATGTCACTTCAAATGATAAATTTCTCCGAGAACAAAAACCTTTTCAATGACAAACCATTTGGTTTCAGGTAAAATGAAAACACGGTTTAGTGAGTCATCAATCTCGTCTCTGATATTATGGATGCTGTTGATGGACACTGCTATGACACAGTTTTGTTATCTGAGCAAAGCTTTCGACTGTGTGGACCACAGCATTCTTTTGCGAAAACTGGAAGCATATAAATGTACCGTTGGCAGCCTTCAACTTTTGAAGTCATATCTAATAGACCGATGTCAAGTGGTGCGGTATGGTGGTGTGACGTAATCGAGTCATTGAATAAGGATTGGGGTGCCTCAGGGGTCCATTTTGGGTCTCAAACTGTTTCTTATTGTAATGTATATTTATAATATGAATGAATTTTCTTCCATGCCCCTTTTCGAATTATCATTGTAGATATTTACTTCAATGAATGAATGAATTGTAAGGTCATATAAAAATTCAGAATAGAAATATTGTGGAGCCACTATGAAGAAACTATAACACAAGCAAAATAACCAGCATTACCACTTTTTGAATACTTAATATCCTTGGAATAACACCCTTAAAATCAGTATATATAGGATATATTTAGTATATTTAGAGTATTCAAACATTAATGATTTTTCTAAGAACATTTTATTGTACCAATTTGGGAAATCCACTCTGATTACCCTTCTTGAAATATGTTACTCTTGTCTATTTAGGTACCTGCAATAATGATTTCCCACCTGTAAGCGCAAATCTATAATTATGTATTCAGTTCTTAACTCAATCTGCCCGATGATGGTCTAGTGACCGAAATTGCAATCACAGTTTTATATTTTTCAAAGTATTTTTGTGATAATGAACGTAGTAAATTCAAGTTTTGTTTTTGTTAATCATATTAAATTATCAAGTAGTAACGACAGATTCCATCAACTATTCGAAAAGTGCAAGTGAAGCTATCCAAGCCGTCCTTTATAGAAGGTGGAGAACTAACTCAGTATATATATATTTTGTAAAATAGAAATTCATGTAACCAGCTGGAGGACTGAGGTCGATAGCCATTTGATTTATTATAATCAATAAAATTGATATCTCTCTATCTCTCTGAAAAATATATCATTTACTTTTATACTTTATAAATAATTAAAATTTCCATGTGGAAATTCTAAAGGATACAATAGGATGAATATAGTCCAAAAATAAAAATTGATATTAGCTATATATAGTACAAAAATTGTTTTAAATAAAACCTAGAATATTTTCAACTTTCTATTTCTTCATAAATCATTAGTCGTGGCCTTTGATGCAGAAATGTGAAGCAAGTATGTATATATTCAACCCACAACAGTTTTCTACACTTACAACTGAGATATTAGTACCCTGAAATATTTAGTTGTTTGAGAAATTCTAGAAGTAATAATTGATGAATTCAGACATTTTAATTATTTCTAAAATAGTAAAACATAGGATAACACATACGTAAAACAGTATATTTATTGTATGAAAGTAAATGCAAACAAATACTTGGTAATCTCATTAGTGGTAAACATAATATCTAGATAGGAGGAAACTGGAGCACTTCGTGATGGATACTAGTTTGAATCAAAGTGGAATTACTCAAAACATTAAATTGGAATTAAATAAAAGTTTGGCGGAATTGAGTGAATTGAAATTTTATAAATGATGACTCAAGCATGAGAAATAGAAATTACAAGATAGACTATGTTCCTGTTCAGGTTCATTGATAACCATTTATAATTATATCCTCATGAGCCAATCTTTACTTAAAGTCAAGTTATTATGGTGAATAATATGAGCTTCCAAATGCATTATAGCGGTTATTAAAAAATATAAAATTTTACTTATACATTACATATTTTACCTTTATAGTAGCAGGACAATACCCATCAATCTTACAGCTCCCTTGAGTCTTCAAACGTCTTATATTTTTTCCCCTAGGTTGATAATATCCAGATCTATGGCATCGAAATATCATGGTACTGTCATATTTTGCAGTACTTGCTTCATGTCTTTTAATAAACAAACTTTTATTTTCATTTTCATAAGTTTTTTTCCACTGAAGGAATTCCTCAAAATTAGGAAACTCTAAATGTTCTGGAAGTATTATCAATTCATGTGCTTCTCTAAAATGGTGAAGTAGTCCTCTTCGATCCCAATCAGAGAACTCGCAAAGTGGACACTGTTTCCTTATTTTAGCTTTACTAAATTCTACCACTTGATCAGGAGGTAAATGAGACTTTTTGTGACTTTTGAAATTTCTCATATAGCTGAAATTTTTTCCACATTCTTCGCAAGTAAACGGATAATCTTTTTTTTCTTGGTATGGTGGAGGAATATTGGGATGAAACTTTTTTATATGGCGTCTTAGATTGCTAACACCGCTGTATTCTCTCTTACATTCATGACAGTAAGTATCATGCTCCATTTTAATGGAATATCAGTTCGATTGTTGTTACAAGATTCTACTTATTTATTTGGAAAATATAAGTTATTAATTCTTTTAATACCTAAAATAACGAATCAAAATTAAATTACATTATACAGGAATGTAATGTGGTAAACACTAACAAATTTGAGTTGAATAAATAAATTTATTAATTCATATAATGCAACTAAATTTTTTCTTGAAATTATTGTGCTGGTACCTACAGGATTATAATCATCTAGAGTTCAGAGTGATCAGATTTTACAGTAAATTTTTCACGGGACAAAAATACATAAGATTGCCAGTGACAGACGCCATAAGAAAAGAGTCGATCACAGAAATAAATAATACACCATAATTATATTCTGTAATCTGTAGGCGGCATAGTCAATCTCGATCGTGAGCGGATCAAAATCAATGATCGCGGATTTCAAAATATTTACATATTTTGAGATCAGATGCGTCAATCTAACTTTAATTTTGATCGCGATCGGAATTGACTGTGTACGGGCCGCCGTATATTATAGTAAGTCGGGAAGTTGGGTCTGCAGTAGGATAAAAAACGGTACTGAAGAACATGCGCCTATCTCTCTCAATGTTTTTCGCCAGGGGGCGCGTGTTTGAGAATTTCACAACCTCTCCTGGTCCTCGTGTCAGTCGTTGTTCGCATTATAGACCAAGCAATAGAGAAAAAGAATGATTCTGTGACCAAAAAAGTACCTAAATTAGTACCATTTGTTCCATTGCACCAGGGGTTCCCAAACTTATTTTGGCTACTGCCCACTTTGAGAATAAATTATTTTTTAGCGCCCCCATTTTGTCACATCCTTAAAAACCACTAATAACATTAAATTAAATTAATTAAATATTGTGAGCTATATTAAACATTCATTCTAAATGAGACTTTTACTATAACCCGCAAGAGTTAACTTGAGCGCAGTAGGTTGTACACAACGGCGCTCAGGTCTCAAAATAACTCATGACACCTGCCAATGAGAATGATTATTGAAACGCAACATTATAGTATTCAGACAGAGTATCTTTTATTCAAAATAAAACAAACATAATCGATTCTTATATAAAAACTAATGTGAAGGATGAATCTGATGCTATTTTTTTTTATATCAGGTTCCAATTTACTCAAGTTGAAAATTTGTAATCGGTATCCTATTTTTCTCATTTAAAGTACGCCTCGCCATGTTTATATACAACTTTAAAAAAAAAACGCACGTGTTTTAAAGTTACCATGGCAAAGTCAAAAACCCAAGAAACGTGAAGTCTAAATAAATGTCAAGTATATTATTGATCTGACAGGAGCACCTTGTAACGTCAAATAAAATATTACTAACTATTCGTTAGTAGCGAATGTTTGAAAAGTTTTATTCCAATATTTAACGATCTTTTTTTAGATAATTTCTAAATGAATGTGAAAAGTACAGTGGATATTGTTTGAAATATTAATACTTCGGTTTTTTAAATAAGAGGAAATGCTGTTCAAATTATCACTGCTAAAATTCTCGGAAGTCAACGAGGTTTCACTTCCATTAATTGCTAATACTCTCCTTAATGTAACCAGTCGCAACAGCTGCCGATTTCCACCCTACTTGCCGTTGGATTTGAATTATTGTCATGCCACTATTCGCCATAAATATAGCGGACGTACGCCGAATCGCATGTCCCGTGTATTTCTTAGGATTGTCCAATTTAAGATAACGTGTAATTTGCAAGGGCCATAATCCAAATGTATTACAATTATTTTATGCAATGACTTGCAGCGTGCCTGGATGCTTTACGGAAGGTTCGATTTCCATTGTCCAAACATATTTCGAAACTAGAATTATTTAGAATTAGTCATTTCAAAATATGTTTGAGCAATTCAAATCGGATCATTACTAAGGACCCTGCAAGATAGTGCATGATCAAAAACTAATACTATCTCGCAGAGGGCATGCACTACATCTTAAAAAATTTGGGAGTTATCGGTTTTTGAAAAAACGGTGGTTTTTACGGTTTATTCCGTTTCTTTCCGTTAATAATAATCCGATGGAGTCGGTAGGGCGCTGATTCTCTATATTTTCTTTTTTAAACAACATTCCATTTTTATCATTAGTGTTCATTTTATAAGCGTCAAACTCTTAAATGTTTATAAAAAATTAGTTAATGACAAACGTGTCCAAAACATGGCAGAATGTAAGTAGGGACTATCTTTCGTGTAATGGCATCAGCGGTATCTAGCTACTATTTTTGTCACGCAAAATTCTCTATTGCTGGGTCTATTGGCGTCCGAAATTAAGATCGTTGCGCCGGAATGGCTAATATCGGTACTAGAGCATGGGAGATTAGCTGTTTGTTTACATTGATTGGTAATGGTATTTACGCTCATTTCATTTTGAGTTTTCGAACGTTTAACTTCGTAATTTGTGTTTTTTTGGACTTCGTATTTTCTAGTGGTTCATTGTGTTTCTATTGAGGATAATATAATCTCTGTTCAACAGTAGATAAACTACCTACATCAAGTTGAAATTTTGAGTTTTTATCATTGAACATGAAAATCAATAATAAAATAAAGTAGAGGACGAATAAATTAATTGGTTGAAGGAACTATGTATAACTCATGAAAAGGCTGTATGATAAAACACCTATTTATTTAAAAAATGAAAAAACTTTCAAAAGTTTCAAAAAACATCTCTGACATGTCTACTTTCATTACGAACTGAAGAATTTTTGAGTATAATGGACAAAACTAAGTACTTACCAGCAAAACTGAAAGAAACAACATGAAATAAAAGAAGAATTAATATGAATACTCTGCTTGAATGGTTTGAACGTAATAAGTTAATATATTTTTTTTTTTTTTTTCGGCGGCTCCGTGGCGGAGAGGTATAGATAACACTATGCCGTCTTCGTTGGCGGAGTCGGTGGGTTCGATTCCCACCATGTCCTTGGGTGTTTGTGTTTGTCCCATTACAATTTAATTAATTACAATTTGACGAAGATTTACTTGAGACTGGGTCTATGTACTATGTTTGCGGGCCCAGAAGGGTAGATGATGGAACACAGGCGAAAAGTCGCCTGTGTCCCATAATTCCCTTTAAAAAAAAAAAAAAATATATATTTTTTGAATTTTCCTGACGTATAACAGCTATCCTAAAAGTACGGTGGACTTCTGAGAGTCTGGTTATTTTGATAGAATCTCTGTTTTCCTGATTATATAATTGAATATTTTAGTTTTTACCTAGCTATAGACTCAAGATTTATTTCATATTCTTGATGTTATGATAAACTGTTATTTTGGTTGTGCAAATAAACATCATTTGTTATTATTATTTTAATAGTATCTCTGGTTGTTACATGAAAGAAAATACAATAATCTAGAATCTCTGGATGATGACCCAGGTTCAGATTCCGATAAAAGTGGAAGATTTTTCGTTGGAATAGCATTGGACTTCAAAAACTCTACGTTTTCGGTTAGCTGAAAATTGCACATCATTAGTTGGTATAATTCTATATGGAAAAATCCACAAACTTACTGCAGGGAAAATAATTATTCTCAGTAAACTGTAAAGAACAACTCTCTTATGTTTAGACATTTTTTTTCAATCTTCAGTTATGAATCCACACCTTTCTTCTGTCCATCATTTCCTTGTTTCCCAACTTTGTTTGGAATGCAACTTTGAATTGTCCAGCTTTCGGAAAGGTATGTAAGCTATATTCGGTTTTTTTTTGCCCAAGATGAACAATAGAATACACAACAACAGTGATTCATCTCTTCTGAAAGTTTGTAAACGATACAAAATACAATTAAAACTCAACAACTTCTCATATAAAATACACGTAAACACATGTAAACAAAGCAATCTATCTCCCATGCTCTAGTAATATTCGACACCGATAGGGGGCGTATCGCTTATTATGTTTTACCAATATCATTTCAATTCTCATTTCCGTCTCTGTTTTTTCATAGATATATACTATATATACTTACTGGATACATATTTAAGATTTCTATGGTTTTTTTCTCTTTCCTAGTCTAAGGAAAAAATCGATAATTCTAGCAACGCTGTACCATAATTCTCACTTTGTCCTGTGGCAACACTGCCGGCCGGTGTTTTTAGTTGTAACCTCCTTTTAGGAGTGAGTCGAGTAAGAACTTAAAAATTAAGTTCTACATAACGAGTTATAATTAATATTAGAATATATAATTTACTCATAACTTGTGTTATAATTTACATGGTAGCAGAGAGCTTGATTAGTATGCAGTCATTAATCCAGTTCAAATAAATCAACGTGCGAAGAGTCTTCAGTGAATGTTGTTGGTCAATCAGTTTTGTTTATACTGATTAAGATCTTAAGAGTTTGGTGAGACAGTAAACCAATCAATAAATAAGAATGAGTGGACTCAATGAAAAATATGTTATCCCATTGTTTAAAGCACAGGATTTCGACTTGTGGAAACTTCGGATAATGTTAGCTTTATCTCTCCCACAAATTAACTGCGATAACGTGCTGTCTGGCCAAAAGGAGAAGGATGAAATCATTAAAGCAGATCAATGATTCGTTAGTAATTAGGTACTATGTGAATTCTGTAGATATTAAAGATGCTTGCAATATTTGAAAGAAATTTCTTGAACCAGGTGACACTTCTTGAAGAATAACATTACATGAAATTTGAGAGAAACGCGGATGTGAAGATACATAATCAATATTCTTGTTAGGAGTTAATTCACGAAGAAAAAAGGATTGTCACTTTGCTAAATGTAATGCCTGATTCATTTCATCCTAGAGTTGAAAGTTTAGAAATTGATGGATGTGGGAATTATGAGGTAGTTACTGGTAGCCTCATTAACTATTATACAAAAATTGATAATCAAAAACAATAAACAGGAATTTTGAAACAATAACAATCTTGTTTGTGGCACAGTGGGTAAAAACAGTAAGTTGTGGTGCATTTAATACCAATAAAGACATGTTTGATAATACTCTTCAATACAAGTATAGTGTTTACAACAATCAAGGTGGTTACATTAATGGTGGTAAATATTACAATAAACATCAACATGGTTTTAACAACTACATCAACCTAAAGAATGAGAGGAGATGTTTACTGCAACAAAGTGGCTCATGTCAAGGCGAATTGTCTTCTATTTTCCTCTCAGTCAGGGAGTTGTGTAGAAAGACAGAAGGAGTTCACACCAATGGCAATTCTCTTATAACTTCGAAAAATGGAAGAGATGAGATCAAATTCATTGTAGATAATGGTGAAACGCATCATATGGTAAATAGTAACATAAATTTTTTGTAATTTCATTAATTTATATGTTAGTGTTAAAAGTGTAGAATATCATGGTTTATTGCTAGGTGCAGGATATGGAACTATTGATATTATTGATGGATAGGTGAAACTTACAGGTATTTTATATACCCAATCTACGTCATAATTTGTTATCCATTGCAACATTGGATAAGAAATTAAATATATATAAATTAGAATTTCATATTTTTATTGTTACTATACAAAAAATAATATTGTATATGCATAAGGTCAATGTATCAGTGGTCTATGTGAACTATTCATGAGTGTGATATCAATTGAGTAATCCTTATTGTTAAATTTTCTTTCAAATAGTTGTTGAAAAGATTCTGGACTAATATAATAATTTTTACAATTTACGAATATCTCCAAGAGCACAGATTTCACACACCACAAGGCACAACCTAAAAAAAATGCCCTTATTAATTACAAATATTTTAATTAAATTATATCTATCTTTATTTGATGTGAGTTGACTGTGTTATTAATGAGAGTGAGATAGGAAAAAAAATACACTAATTCTCAGTCCCTTCTGGAACCTCTGCAATCTCTCAAGTCTTATTTCGATTGAATGAATCATATTCTTCCGCCATAGCTTTTTTTCACTGGTCTTGATCCCATCTTGATAATGTTTCTTCAATATTAACTGGATAACCATTGAATCTGACATCTTCTGGTTTTTACTAGTCTTTTTGATGGATATAGTAGGTCTTGTCGAATATTATATAAGTAGGCCTTTTTTTTTTACATAAATCCACTTTAAGAAAGAAGTGCATGCTTTTAGTGTTTCTTAAAATTGTAGTTCTAAAAGACGATTTATCTCAAAACTCAGTCATCTAATATTTAGCTGTAGCTAAAATCATAAACCTAAGTTGTTTTTTTCTATTTGTAATAAAAAAATTTAAGGCGTAGGTACGTAAAAAATTCATTGAATAAATACTATTGTCCAGATGTATTTTCAAATTTAAGTAGCTGCTACATGGAAAAAAAACCAGAACCTAACTTCTATGTACAAAATTCGGACCAGCCTCTGTTTGAAAGAGGACGGAGTTGTATTGAATAGTATTAAATCGCCATAACGATTACCTGCCTAACACATTTTGCAAATGGGATAATACCGATTCGAATTTGTTCTAAAAAATTGAAATTGAAAGCAAAATACATTTCTTGAACCTTTCACTGCGCGGAGATCAAATGGAGCGGCACGGCAGAGTCGCTATTTTTTCACCGCTCGCGAATATATTCCTTTATAGCAGTGTGATCCAATTTATGTGTATTCCTAAAGAGAAGTATGATCGAATTTAAATTTCTTTGAATAAAACACACAATCTGAACATTTATATCCAAAGTGCAAAAAAAGTTAGTGATAACGTAAAATATAATTTCTATAAAAACACAAAACGCAAAAAAAATTAGTGATAACATAAAACTCAACAGGTATGTACGAATAATAACTCAAAAATGCTTTTTAGTATGATATAATTCAAAACACGGAATTATACAGAGCGGTACATTGCATGTTTGATATAAATATCTTTTACTCTTCTACCTACAGTACAACTTTAGAAACTGGTGTGTGATATTTCGTAATTATATCTTTTATCAGTTGCAAATGAAATTTCTCAAGAGGCACATCATTTGCGGTATTGCATTTGTATAGTTATTAAGCATTCAAAAGTTTCTCAACAATGGTACGATTAATTCGTTTTCTCATTTCATTTCACTGGCATTTTGTAGAATGCCCTGAATTCATTACTATCGAATTAAGTTCCTTGGTCACTTCTAAAAACTTTAATTTTACCACATCTCTGAATTTCTACATAATTCTTGAACTCGTTAAACTTTACAAAGGCTTCATTTTTACATATAAGAAAAAATACAATTCTAGAAAAATGCCATTCTAGTAAAATCATCTTCTAAGATAAAGAAATAGTTTAAACCTCCTAGGGATGTAACTTCCATAGGTCCGCATAAATCCCCATGTATTACTTCTAGTGGAGAACTTGCTCTATTTCCTTTGTGATAGAATGGTAATCTCGCTTGTTTACCTTCACAACATATTTCATAAAGATCAGAGTTACTCTTCAGCAATTTGTCTTTACATTCAAAACCAATTAACTAAATCATTGCTCAATTTAAATCTCTATAATTCAAATGACCAAACCTGTGGTGCTATGTTTTTGCCAAAATGGCTAAGTTTGCTGTAAAGTTCGATTTTGGGTTTTCAAAATTCAATTTATAAACGTTGTTCTTTAAACTTGCTGTAGCGATTTTTTACACTTAAAACAGGTTACTTCACTTTTGTCTTTATTTACCCTTTTCGTGCTGCCACCTCTGTTTGTTTTACTAAGGGCTGGTTTTTCAATGGGGGTACTGGATAATCTCGGGGATAATCCAGAGATATCGACTAAACTAGGTTTATGAGCTCTGTGTCAGTTTTTCAATAGAAATTTATTAGATGAACCTAGTTTAACAGTGGTTCAAACTAATCTCGGAAATTCGGTGGATTAAAGAGATAATTGACCGATTTTTACCTATAAAGTCTATGACATTATTGACATTTTGTTTGATTGTTGAACATTTTGATATCTCAAGATTGTACCTTTCATTATTTACTACATAAATTCTGGAGAAAATAACTGACGATAAAGATTTTTTGGAAATGATTGAAATTATTGCCGCAAGAATAAATAGAGCAGTATTCAGACAATGTAGAAACCATTTGGACTAATGGACAGAAACTCAAATTTTACAGTATTCACTCTTATTTCTGGTGGTGGAACTCCTCCAGTACAATCATGTAACAAGTCTCTTTTCAGTAGCAAATTTCTGTTTTGTTTTTTAAATTGTTAAATTTGGTTCACAGAGTCTGGGCTGACTTGAAACCAGAACACTACATAATATATACTCATTAGTTATGATCTTCCATGTCTTCAATTTTTCTGAATTAGTGACTGCATCAGTTTTTTCGACTCCACAATGTGTTGGTATTTTTTCACCAATGAAATAAGAAATCTTTTCTTACCTTCGTTGAAATTGTCAGTTCTTTTTTTAGAGGAGGCTCCATTTTATGAAAAATATCAAATTAAGGTTTGAGCCCCATAAAGCACACTTCAATTTTTCTTGTTTTTAGATAAAGGGTTTGCTACAAGTTGTATATAAAAACCAGTACTGTACTTTTGGACAATTTTTTTCAATAGAACTCCATAAAAAGGTAATATTCAATTTAAATTGACGTTTTTAAAAAAAGTAAGTACTTTTTTCCCGGATACACATAAGTAAAGGTAGATATTTAATTTTAGAATATTTTATTATACAAAAGTTACATTTCCATAATATGAAAAGTACAATTATTAAATGTGCATTGCATGTATGACATGTTCCTTGAACTATTCGGTACATTCGAATTTTCTCGTATCGAAATTATATTTTTTTCTGCCATGGACATGACTGCCGTTGATGTACTTGGTCGCAAATCGGGTGTTAGGGTCATTATGCTAGTTCTCGACCAGTTAACAGCAAATTCAACTTTAGAGTACCATAACAATTAAAATACCACCTAAGTGTAATTACTTCGATTTTTTCCCAGTTCTTTGGATTATTAAAAGTTGTTTTTTTACAAAATTATATTATTCTAGGGTGTTTTAAATGAATATTTTTCTTCAAATTATAAAAAGTGCAATTTCACTAGTTCTCGACCACACGACGTAATTTTCGACCGTTTTCATGTCAGTTCTCGTCCGGCTATTCCTTATAGCTTTAAAGTGCTCACAAGGAAGGTACATTTTTAGTGAATAACAAATTTTATTAAAAATTATTGCAAAAACATACATTCAACTTAAAAACAATGAAATACAGTTTCAAGTTTCAACTTAAGTATTCTGCAACTAAAATAGCGTTTTCTTATATAAAAAAAAGCAGGCAAAACAGAACATACAAATAAGAAAATGTATTGATAAGTTTGTTTGGCTTATTAAACTGAATAACTAATTTACACTTATATTTTATATTCCTACAGGTAGGTAGGTACCTAACTCATTGGTGTATGTATATTAGCTTTTTAGGTAGAAAAAATAAAACTTCAAAATTAGTAACATTAATATGCACGTTTAACATTAACATATTGTGTACGTCTTTGGTTTAGCTTAAAAAAATAATTTGTACTTTTATTATTTAGGTACTTTTATCACAAAACATTAGATATGCCAACCAGACATAAAGTTGACTTAAAGTTAACAAATATTGCTACAAATATACAGGTAATTGACTTGCCTAATACCTAATATTTTTTTTTAAAGACATATTTTTTTTAAACGAATTGTTTTCAGATATAACAAAAAATGAATAAAATTCTTATATTATCAGCAAAGTAAAAGCTTGAATCTAGCACTGGTCGCATTTATAATCTTGAAATGCAGCAATGTTATAAGGAGTATTTATAAATTGTGTACACTTTTTGTGATACCATTTATCACAGAAGTCGCATCCAATATTTTTTTTAGCATCATCATTTGTTGACTTAAAGTTAACAAATATTGCTACAAATATACAGGTAATTGACTTGCCTAATACCTAATATTTTTTTTTAAAGACATATTTTTTTTAAACGAATTGTTTTCAGATATAACAAAAAATGAATAAAATTCTTATATTATCAGCAAAGTAAAAGCTTGAATCTAGCACTGGTCGCATTTATAATCTTGAAATGCAGCAATGTTATAAGGAGTATTTATAAATTGTGTACACTTTTTGTGATACCATTTATCACAGAAGTCGCATCCAATATTTTTTTTAGCATCATCATCGGTGTCGCTGTTTAATTCCTCATAGCATTTTGCACATGGTATCTTACTATTTTCAGCATTTTTATTAATATTATTTTGTTTTTTCTTCTTAGTTTTTAAAATTCGCTTTGGTTTGTTTTGCTTTAACTTATCCCTGTCATTCCTTTTTCTAATTGTTTCAAGTTTCTTTTTTGTTTTCTCATTTTCTTTTTGCTCATAATATTTTCTCCATTCACTAGATGAAATTGCACTAGGGGTTTTTGTGGCGCTCTTTTGTCTGTTTGTGTTACTTCTTCGTCTAATTGGTTCAGGATATACTAAGTGATTATCAAATGCTTTCGTAAGATTTGTCGGTTCACTTGTTTGCGACAATAACGTATTGGTAACTGGTTTTAGAACTTTTAGCGTTTGTTGGGTATTCTTACTATCTATCTCATGTTCATTAGACTTGACCACAATATTTTGTTCAATATCAATATCTATCTCATGTTCAATATCAATATCTATCTCATGTTCATTAGACTTGACCACAATATTTTGTTCAATATCAGAAATGTTATCTTCTTTATCAGGGTTATTATTAAGATCATTGTCTTTATCTGACTTACATTTGGTTTCATTATTTAAATCACTATCAGTGATGCAATTTTCCTTACTAGATATATTATTACTAGAAGTGATAGTAATGACACTTAGAACATTGATTTTCTCAACACTAGCCTCAATATTTAGGTCGCTATCGGGAACATCATCATTAGGAGTAAAAGAAGTGGCACTTAGATCATTGTCTTTCTTACAATTAGTTTCAATGTTATGGTCACTATCAAGGAAGTCATTTTCGCTATTAGGGATATTATCAGGTGTAATAGTAATGGCACTTAGATCACTGACTTTCTCAGAATAAGTTTTAATATTAAAGTCATTATCGGGAATGTCCACCTCGCGATTAGGGTTATTATCGGGAATAATACTGCCCTACTAGTCTAAAATGCAGTACCTATACGCCTCAGTCCTGGTTTTGAGATATGAGCGTTACAGCATTTTTTACTGAGCCACCAATTTAATTTGAATTTCTATGATATTTTTTTTATTTTTTGTAATATACAATTTAACCTCAATGACGTAAACAAAGTTTAATCATGTTTTATGTCATTTCTATTAAATATGTCGCTTACTGCGTTTTAGCATAACATTTTCTCGGCTTACCACACATGAATATTAGTTAAAAAATGCAGCAAGCTTTCTTAAGAGACAGTTTTCAAGGCAATACTGACATTTCGTTCCAAAAAGAGTTGAAATATTTCACAATCGATGACCAAAGAGAAGATCACATGTAAAAAAACATGAGTTGACAAAAAAAAACAAAAAAACTTTCTTGTAGGTATGAACTTCATCCTAAGACAAGTTCCAGTATGTTAAAAACACAATTTTTTATGACGACCCAAAAGTACAATCAAATATAATAGAACAAAGTCCCGTCTTCATGACACAATAAATAAGTTAAAGCAAAATAAAAAAATTAATTAAATTAGAGGAATCTATTAAGGCAAAGAAGAAAAAGAAATATTTATTAAAACAAATTTATTATAAACGAGATTTTATATAAATTAAAATTGATATTGACCTTTTAGGAAAAAATTAATAATTATTATTCAATCCTCCTCTTCTCCTTCGTGTTCTGTACGTAAATCTACTGCTGACTCATCTACATCAAGATTCTGCCAAAAAGAATGGCGGTTTTCTGGTACAACGGTAGCAGCTTTTCAATGATCCCTCTCTTCCTATCCCACTTGATTCCTCGAAGCTCCTGCCGTATGGGTGGTGCTGCTGCACTGTTTGCTTGCTGCAGTTTCTTCATAGCTTTGACCAGCAAAAAATCCATTTCTATAGTTTCAGAAGCAAAACTTGTTTTATATCCCAAAGTATGTTTTCCCTTTGTTGCTACAATTTCAACTATGTCTTTCAGATATGGTCTTGGTACCAGTTTTTTAATTTTATACGCCGATGAATTATCTGGCCATTCATAAAAATTTTGAAGTCTCATCTCTTTCACATGAACTTTTTTTGAATTAGAAGACTCCACACACTTGACAAAGTCAGAGAAGTCATAAATTTTTTTCATGTGGTTCATAGATAATTCCACCTGATGATGAAAGCTATCCGCGGACATAAAAGTATGACCGGGCTCAAAATATCTAATAATCACAGACTGTGCATTTATCAAATTGGAGTTGATAATGTATACTAAATAACATAGGAAGGACCAGTTTTTATTCTGCCCACTGCAATTATCAAGCCAGATTACTATGTTGCGAGCGTCCCTCATGTGTGATAGAAATGCATGAAATGCACTGCATATATCCTCTTTTTTTCTACCACTTATACACTCGTGCCATACACAGGCGTAGGGCTTCAAGTCTTGAGATTTTCCTACTGGAACAAAACTCTCATTAAACATTTCAAGTCTGGGTAACATCACAACTTTCTGCAGGTCCCCAGAGAAACACACTGAACCCTCAGGAATATTTTCACCATCACTTCGGTATTTTTCTCGGGCTTCCTTAGCTTTATCCAAATGTACCTTCCATGAACAGCAGGTAGAACAGTCCGGATATAGAGAATTTTCCTTGTGATCGGTGTTGTGCAACTGAAAATATTCACATGTCTCACATTCCTCGTGACCAAGGGATGTAAAAGAAATATTCATTTCGTTTGACACAAACTTCCTGTAAAGCTCATACGAACACTTCACCTCAGGATTTTTCTTAACAAAATCGTCATGCATTTTTGCTATTGTGATGTCCTTAGGTAAATACCGTCTATTGGGTGCATGTTCTCTTCTGTAATGTGATACACAAGGGCCAAATGATTCCACATGGAGTCTTAAAAGTTCCCGGTCCGTTTTAGGGGTTTTCTGGTGTTTACCGCGCATATCTATGGCTGGCAGAATATTTGCCACACGTCCTTCACGTACAGAGTTTGTAATCACCCTGTCATTTTTTTTGTTGTAGCCTAAAGTAGTTAGGAAAAATGTTTTGCACACCTGTTTTATCTCTCCCTTCTCATTTTTCAAATAGTAAGATAACGATTTTTTTTCTTCGAATCCAATGATTGAATCCGACGTCTTTTGACCTCTGATGATGATACATTGGAACAAACAAAAATGTTTTGCTCCTGCCTAGTCATTGAGCAATACTGTTTGTTTATCTCATTCCGTTGTTCTTTGGATATGAGGGTATTACAATTTTTGGGGCAACCATTACAGGAGGCTACAATTTGGCGCTTCACTTTTATTTGCTCTGATTTGTCCTTTCTTCTTTCTGCCATACTTTTGTCATATTTTTTTCTTTGTCTGATTTTTCCTTGTTTTGTAAATTCATCCTGCTGTGCAATATCAGAGCTTTCATTCGGCTGTATTTCAACAATACTTTCAAACTTACTCGAAGTGCTAGGTTCAGTATCTGAGAAATTAGGCAGAACTATTTTATCCCCCGCCTCCGAGTCATCTATTTTGTTGGAACCGTGTAATAATTTATTTCCTCTTCCCTTTCCTGAACCAAGGAATTCAGCTATGAAGGAGTCATCAGATTCAGCAGAAGAATCAGTTGGGATGAAATTTGGATCTTCGGACAAATTATCCAAGTCTAGTAATTCAGGCGGACATTCACTTGGTGAAAGAGAAGGAAACATGTCATTGGAAACATGTATTTCCAGATTTGAGTCACTGTGAACAACAACTGCACCATTGTGTTTTGAAATAACTAAATTTTCATTACCTGAGGTATTTTTAGTCGAGTCTTGGTCTGGGATTAAATCATTCACTGCACTTTCGCTCTCACTTTTTTTTAGAAGTCAGGGGTAACATACTCTCATTGTTCTCAGAGACCATGAGCATCTCCTGGTTGAGAGCCATTGCCAAAATCCTCCTACCCCTACTCAAATTTTTTGAATTACTGGATGTCATGATAAATAATCAAGTCAGTTGCAACCAATTACACAAAAACACTCACAGAGTTTTTACTACTCCCGCACTGAATAATTAGGGCCTCTTTGATTACTCAAACAACAACAAGAGATAGATGAATAACAGTTCAAAGGTTAGGGAGACAAAACAGCTGTTACAGGTGGTGGTATCAGAGTGCTCTATGGTAAGAAGCAGTGAACTTCCACTATGTAGTTACTATATTCAACACTAGAGAGCAGTATATCCTCAATGTTTAGGTTATACTGCATTCTAGTCTAGTAACTTGACTTACTGCATTTTAGCTTAGTAAATCGGAAGGATTGTGGCATATACTGCAAAGCTAATAATCAAATACCATAAGAAAGAGTTATTTTACTGCATTATAGCTTTGTGAGATGCTAGAGAACGTTAAAATGAACCTATGGAGCTATATAACTCGCTACGGGTAAATATTGGATATACTGCATTTTAGACTAGTGGGGCAGAATAGCAGGACCATTCAATTCACTGTCATTAAAGTCCGAAAAATCAAATATTACGTCGTCATTATTTTGTATATCGTTTATAAAAGATGACGAAAAAGTACCACCTAAACTTACATTTGGCAATATATCCATCGAAACGTCACTGAATTCAGCAGGCATAAGTGGTGCGATGATTTCATTATTGATGAATGTTTCTATATCCTTATTGAAATTTGAGGGCCCAGCTTGTGGCAGCTCTGACTCTGATGTGTCTTCAATCCTGTTAATGGTGTTATTTGCGCTTCCTTGTTTGGACGGTGGAGATTTTTCAAGACTTTCTTGTAGACAATTAATTTCGTTTAAAATAACTTCCGTGCTTACACCATATGAATCCAAATTTTTCTGAATTGCTAAAATAACTTTTTTTGCAGATCTTATATCTCTCTGAGAAATATTACTTTCACTTGATCGTCTCTGTCTTGTTATTGTTGGTGTTTTAAGCTTTTCTGCAATATCCTTTACACATTTGGTATAGTCCACAGCATTGGGATCTAATGGAAATAGGCCAGTTTTCCTGAAACCAGTTTTTATGTTTACTTCAAAAGCTTCTGCGTTGGATAAGACCTCATTAAATATGCCACAAAAATTTACTTTGGTTACCGAACAGTTAATATTCTCTGGCCTGCTTTGCCAGTTGCAGACGGTTTTCTTCCAGTCCGATTTCATGGGCTTGAATACACTCACATCTGCAGGTTGCATCATGTGAGTTGTATTTGGGGGAAGAGCATACAGAATAACATGGTTTTCCTCACACCATTTACTCAATGCTAGAGTCATATGCGACTTGTGTCCGTCGATAAAGATTATTAATGGTTTAGGAATGTCGTGTTCTAATACCCATTTATGAAAATCGTTAACAATATACTCAAAAAAAACATCCGATGTCATCCATCCTTTTTCTGATTTGCCTAATACCCAGCCACTTGGCATATTTTCAACAACTGATCTTGGAGGTCTGACATATGGAAACAATACTAAAGGTGGAGAAATGTTTCCACTTGCATTAAACATCATAAGGACCGTAAGATTTTCCTTTTCATTGCCAAGTTTAATGCTATATAGATTTTTATATCCCCTGGGCCCTAAAACTTTTCCCGATTTTGGGCACAGGCAAAATCCCGACTCATCGCCATTAAAAATTCTTCTTGGATCACTAAAGATGTGCATAAGGTCATTTTTTCTCAGAAAATCCTCCAATTCTGAAAACCATTTCCTAATTGTGTTCTCACTGACCACTGCTCGAGCCTTATTTATACTCTCGGCTTCCCGTAATGATATCTCAGGATTTCTTCTCAAAAATCCCAAATACCAAGTTTGCCCTGCTATGCCATTTTTAAACAGTTCTTCATTAGAGTCCGTTGCTATTTTTGAAACTGTTTCCAATAGCATACCTTTATTTATTGGAAACCCGCATTTAGCTAAGTTTATAATCCAATCTTTAATGCGCCTTTCCCCTTCTTCAGTTAGTATGGGATTTGGACCAGGTTTTTTGAGGTGTTCAGGCTTTCTTCCAGATAATCTATCGATTAAAGTAGTTTTCGGTACGAGGTACTTTCTACTGGCCTCTCTAATTTTAATTCCATTCTCTTTTATATCTTTAAGAGCATCTCTTAGGTTCTCTTGAGAATACTGAAACATTTTTCTTTTTTCCGTCTTTTTTTTCACATGGGTAGATATTTTCTTAGAACGTACCAATAAAAAAAAAGGTACCTACTTAGACATGCTCAAAACTGGTATATTTTTTTAAATTAAATGCATTAAAAAAATCTGGTGTTCGAGAACTAATCTATATTCATAAACTATGTAGATATAGTCGTGTATCTTGGTGGTCGAAAACTAGTTGATCTCACTTAATTCTCGACCATCAGGCTATTCCGGTGGTCGAGAACTAATTTAAGATGAATTAGTTCTCGACCATCGGAATAGCCTGATGGTCGAGAATTAAGTGAGATCAAGCTAGTTCTCGACCACCAAGATACGCGACTATATCTATATAATTTATCAATATAAATAAATGGTCGCAAACTAAAAGATAAAAAAAGATATATTTCATCACCTATATTCAATAGATAAAAGTTTATAGAAACGGTTCTAGAAAGCCTAAATTAACGGAAATAAGATGGTCGCCAAATTTTAATTCTCGACCACTTGGTCGAGAACTAAAAACCAGAAAAATTTCGAGTTTAGTTCGCGACCACCTATTATTTAATGAAAAAAATATAGATTTGGTCATTTTTTTGTTCAGGAATGTTCCGTATCCTTATCTATCTAAAATATTAGAGCTTTCATTAACATAATATTATAATCATTTACTTACTGTTTTCGCTCCCGATATCACTTATAACTTTTGCACACAACCCAAAGCACGGTGCTACTACTGTCACATCTCATTATAAACTGATTTTTTGGCTTGAAAGAGGCTAAACTAACGTAGCGCGCGCCATCTGCTTACGATTGGCAGATATGTTGAGAACCAAACTTATTTTATTTGAAGGCAAAATAGGCCTTAGTTTCCTTAATATATGTGTTTAAATGCTAAAATGGTCGAGAACTGGCTGTTGGTCGCGATATAGCGCATTGACCCTATATCGGCACTGCTATTTTTTGCTGCCATGGACACAACTGCCGTTGATGTACCTGGTCGCAAATCGGGTGTTATTTCAGCACTGCTACACGTTCTAAACACTTTATTAGCTATTTCTGTCCTGCGTGCTACCGATTCATCAACATACCCTTCAGCGACCGTTGATGACTTCTAACCGCCATGTTTCTTTAGTGTCATCAAGTCTCCCCCAAATTCAACTAAAAGTGTAGCAGACTATCTCCGAAATGAATGACCTGTATATGAGTTAGCATTTTCAAGTTGAAGAAAATTAGCCACTGTTTCAGGTACCTTATAAAACTGATTTTTACCTACAACCTGATTGATACATTTTCCATTGCGATATGCATAAAACAGGCAGCGATCCTTTGCTGCTGCTGGACGAAGGGCTATGTACATTCGGTAAAATTTTATATATTCCTCAACTACAAATCTACTGTTTACATCATTATTTGTTTGCTTGAGTTTCACAATTAATAACGTTCCTGAATCTTCAATATCATCTAATGTTACCTGGCTTATTTCACAAATTCGACAAGCTCCTGCAATTCCAAATACAACAACAACCTTGGCCATTAAATAAACTTCATCGGGGAGCATTATTTAAAGAATCACTAATTTGTGTACCTACTCGTAAAAATAGCTGCTTTTTTGAGCGTGTAACCTTTCCCATTTTGTATCAGAAATGTAGTTAGTTTGAAATATTTTGAAACGTCTACATTATTATTGGATTGTAACGTACTTTTAATCATTGAATAATTCGATCACACTGTTGATGGCTTTTGTTGTGCCAGTTCCGAAAAATAAGCCAATAACATCGTCTCCGATCTCCGAGAAAGAACTGCATGTCTTTTTCATCTTCCATCCCTTGAATACACGGTTTCGTAAATTTTCGCTGGCAATAATTTTTGTGACGCTACTTTTGCTGCTTCTTCTAACTCCGGTGGAGTCAGAGAGAGCTCGCAATCAGACATTTTATCACTTTATATTATTCGAAGTAACTACTAAACAACTACTAAGTTCGCAATTTTTAAATCAAATCACAGAATTAAATTGACAGATATAAACTTCAGATATTAACGGTAAAGGATATTTAAAATCTTTGAGATGTTTATTTATTGTAATTTTAAAATCACCACATAACCTGATATCACCATTAGCTTTTGAAACAGGAACAATTGGAGTAGCCCAATTACTGTTTTCAATTGGAGATATGATACCTTGAGTTTCAAGTTTGTTTATTTCATCTTCAACAGCCTTCTTATATGCTAAAGGAATAGATCTCACCTTACAAAATACGGGATCTACCTCATTTTTTAGTCTTAAAGAAACTGAACCAAATTTATATTTACCCACGTTATCTTGAAATAAAGCGGAATGTTTATTTATTAAGTTGTCAACTTTATCACTCAGCATAATATTATTAACTAGATTTACTTTTATTTTAAAGATTTGTAACCAGTCTCTACCAAAAATATTTGGACCTCCATTATCGATTACATAGATTTTCATGTTTTTCTTCTCATTGTTATACTCTACTTCTGCATCAAAGCAGCCCTCAGGTATAAATGTTTCACCAATGTAAGATTTTAACAGAATACTGGCTTTGCTTAACCTATGAAAAGAAAAATTATTTTCGTATGTTTGTTTACTACAGGCTGAAATTGAAGCACCTGCATCTAACAAAAATTTAAAAGAATTACCATCTATTTTGACATTTATATTTAAAAAATCCGTATTCGTTTCCTGAAAATTGAAAGTATAACATTCCTGAACTGAGTAATATAAATATTCTTGATAATCATCGCTTCTCTCTTCATCTTCTTTACTTGTATTGTTTTGCACGTAATTCAAATTTGTATTAAAACAAATTTTTGAAATATGCCCTATTTTGCTACAATTAGAACACCTGGAATTTTTAAATTTACAGACATTTTATGGGTGCATTCGCGTTGGGCGCTTACACGCTTTAAGCGCTTATAAGCTTCGTTCTCTGTGGTCGACCCGCGCCCACAAACGCTTAACACTAAGCGTAAGCTAACCTAACTCTTGATGTAGATAATTAATAAATTTGTAGGGAAATGTTAAAGCACAGTATTTGCGTGAACTATCGGGCTTTTGCCTACTTAAGCGTAAAAAGAAGATCTGACATTCATCTTTAATGCTCAAAGCCAAAGCGTGAGCGTCTCTAAGCGCTAGTAGGCCAACACGAACGCCAATAATCTGTGCTTCTAAGCGTGAGCGCTTAAAGCGTGTAAGCGCCCAACGCGAATACACCCTTAGATTGTTGCCGCAATGTTTACATTTTAACAAAGACACACCATTTTGGTTGATATGTGACATACCTCGCTTGCACCTCTGACATTGACATTATTCGCATAGTTGCCAGATTGTCGTGAATTAAAGCTTCTTGTTGATCCGTAACGATTCGAGTGAAAATTCGAACCTCCTGACTGGTCATGATGATGATGACGTAGTCCGTTGCTACTTGAAATCGAACTGTAGTTTGATCCGTTTGACCTTGGTGGTACAATCCTCGCTTTACCAGTAAAATTTAACTCACCTCTTTTTTCTTTGGCTTGGTTTTCAGTTTTTTGCGCTAAGGTCACCAAATCTTCCAAGTTTGCCTCTGATTCTTCTTCACAAAGACGATCAAATATCTTGCCTGCTTTCAAACCACATATAAATTTATCTTTTAATATTTTACTTAGGTCATTGTTGAATTTGCAGTTTATAGCTGAACCTCGAACTTTTGCATACCATTCACTTATGGCTTCGTCGCTTTGCTTCAGGTCATAACATTTCCGCCGTTCTCTCCACACACTGAACTGGAAATTATACTGACCGTTGAGTAGACCACATAAATTGTCGAAAGAGTTTTCTTTGGGTAATACAGGAAAACATAAGTCACGCAGAAGCTTGTATGTTTCTGGACCTATTGAACTTAATAAAACTGCGGTTTTTACTTTTTCTTCAGTTATGCTGCTTGCTACAAAGTGTTGTCAAGCCTTTCTTTATAGATACTCCATTCATCAGATTGGGGACAAAATTCTATGAATCTCGGCATTGCAGACGCCATTTTATGTTTTTTTTTCACACAACTAAACCCCCAACCGGTACTTTTTAAACTGAATTTATTTACTGTTTATTTTATCCTCGTCGCCAAATTGTTCTATCCTTAGATTAGCAAGTAAACTACAGGGATAATCTTATTCACTTTATTATCACAGTTCCAGGGGTATTATACATATCTACATTATACATGAACGTTGTACTTGTTTCCCTATCAAGGTGTATACGAAGAGAGAGAGAGTCCTCCGCTTGTTCGTTCCCTTGTATAGCCGCACATACAATTATGGCACTGTCGCCGTGCTTAGTACTAATTATGATATTTAGGGATATAACAGTTTCCTTGGCAACGCAGGTCTAATTGTCGCTAAAAGTACAACAGTACACCAGTTTAACAATTCAAATTTCACATCGATAATTTTCTGACTGTATTATATATTGTAATAATAATTATGTTTTGTCAATATTAAATCGTCGTTTTCCCGTCATAGAAAAAAATTATGTATTATACACGGGAAAAATATTAGATTTTAGCTCTCGCTTAAACCTCGAGCTAATCTAATACTTTTTTCCCTTGTATAGTAAATAACTATTTTTAAGCATTGTCACTTCCTTCATCTTCTTCCTGAAGTGGACCAACATCTTCAGCGTTCTCGCTAGGGATAAGCCTCTGGAAATGTGGTGTATTGGAGGGATGTAAGGCAGCAGGTCCATCATGTCTTTCCTTTTTTCTTTCGTAACAGGCCGAGCGCTTGTGTATAGCTTACCCTGATCAATGTTGCAAACGTTAACCGGTCGTCCTTTTTTCCCCGTTGGCACGACATTCAAAGTAGAAAATGGCTTCTTCAGATATAGTTTCCTTGAAAAGGATTTTAAATAGCTCACTCTTTTGGTAGCGTATCCATTGCATTTTTAGCCACGATACAGGATGGCCTTCACAGTCTTTCTTTCTTTTGCTGATTTTTTCAGGAAGTTTTCGACTAACAAAAAATCATCGATCGTCATAACTGTCAAGTGAAAGGCTATCTTTTTCCTCAACATAGTAATAGTTCTGTACCAGTCAGGTGTGTAAATTTGTTGCGACTTACTGAAGTTTTCAATCGATGCAGTCACAGTCATTGGTTAGGAATGAAGTGCACTCTGCATGAATTTTTGGTCAATTATTTCTACCTTGTTGTCTGCACTTTGGACATGTTTCATTAATGTCATGGCAATTTTCCAATTCCGGTTTTGCCCTGTACATGTATCACCGTACATAACCACATGTTTGGCTGCTGGGGCTCTAGATTCTATGTGCCTAATCAAAAAGAATGAGATTTCTTGTGAACCTTTTGAATCATTAACTTCGTCCCAACAGTACATGAATCCCATTTTGGTCGAAAGTTCATGGCAGCCTAAATTGTATACGTACATTACGTTTGTAGTAGGCCTGTTGACAAATCAAACGAGAATGCATAGTAGCTGTCATTGTTAGCTGATTTTCAGCATCCGCTATCATTTCGTAAGTGAAGTTCATGGTCTTGCTTAAACTGTATTTTTTCTTCTTCATCTGTTGAGTATTTTAGTTTATTAGAAAAAATATCACACGCAAGTGTCTTTATGTGGGTCGTGAAATTGCCCTTGGCTTCCAACATGCTCCTTGTACAAATTGAACATAAGTCGTATATTCAAGTTTTCAGATAAACATTTTCTGTTTGGGTTGTGTTTTCTTGTATAGTGAGATTCGTAAGCGGAAAACATGTAATGTGGTCTCTAACCACATCTTTCTGTGCCATTTTTTCATCTGGGGTTTTGTTTCCAGTAACCTTCTTACCCCGTTTATCGTTTCCTGGAGGATCGCCAATTTTCACCCTTTGTAAGGCTCGCGTCATCCCTCCATCAGAGATTTTTAGGGTTTCTAAAAAGTACTTTTCACAAACCTGTTTGCTTTCCCTAGCAACATTTAAATGAAACTTATTAGAACTTCTTCGATTCTTAACACCGGTGGTTGGCCGATGAGATTCTGGTACTACTTGTTTCACCAGACCACAAATGAATACATTTTGAGCAGAGCGTGTCCCTATTTTCCAAAATTACTCAAATATTCGTGCTTGCTCTGTAATTTTATTAGAGCAATTTTTTCTGCATTTGCAATCGAGATTGCTAAATTGTTTCTCTGCAATGATCTTTCCCTTCCTAGTGACTTAAGAATTCCCAGAATTGTGTTTCCTCTTCCTTTCTTCACGTTTCCACTCCTTTCTTTGTCTTTTCCGGGTTTTTCTTGGCCTACCTTCTGCAGTTCACCTCTGCTTCACTACTATCAGGTGTACTGGGTCTCGCTTCCACTTCAGCAGCTGCTTCATTGTCATCATCTATGTAATCGGGATCATTAACGTCTGAAACCAAAATTTAGTGTTTTAAATTAGGTTAGATGCATAACCTTACTCTATTTATTTATTTATTTATTTATTCATTTAATTAAACGAACATGCCATTTTACATTCATGAAACTAACCTACCACAAACTATCTGTACAAAAAAAAACTAACAAAATTAAAAGGTTCAATTTGAAATTCCTCCTTAATAACCAAGCTACATTTTTCCAAAAAATCATTAAAACATAAATTTCAATAAATAATTCTATGTCAAAATTTCACTCTAGTGCCTGTGTTTCAAAGTAGTTTTTAAGAGAAAAAACAGAACTTGAGAACAGATCAAGCTCACAGGCATTTGCTAGGCGCTGTGCTCTCATTAAAGTACTATTATAACCATAATCAGTTGAAGCAAAACTGATATAGAAGACTTCTCTCGATCTTAGTATCACTGGACTACAAATTAAGGCTCAATTTGCTCAATAAATATTCACAATCAATAAAATTATTCACCATCTTGTAAATCAACATGTCAAAATTTTTTCTACGTAATTCTAATGACCTCAAGTTTATTCGCTTCTGGACTTCATTATAATTATTAAATGTTGATGGTAAGCCCGTTTTGAATGCTATCCTCTGTAGGGTAGAATGGGGTAATGGCGGTCACTTAACGAGAATTGGACATAAAATTCAAAATATAACACATATATCCACACAGGGAATGTGCCCATTGTCCACATATGACACACCGGTACCACATCTCATTGTTTGTCCCATATTCAGCGCAAATCATACATAAAACGAAATCTGTCTCATTATTTTCATTATCACTGCAAATATCGTCCATTTCAATATCAGAGTCAGATGATGTTGAATCTTTTCTTTTTCTGATTTTATTTTCGGTAGTGACACGCTTCATCTTTAGTTTTGTGGTGCTGGCGCTTCTGGTTCTTTCAGGCGAATTTGGTATTTTCCTCTTGGCTTCGACAACACCTTTTACTTTATTTGTTCCACCCTTGGTCTTCTCCAGTTTTGCTTTTTTTTTTGCTTCCTTTTCTTCCAATTAGTCTTTCAGTGGTGTAGAAGTTAGAATACTCGAGTGCTGTTTAGGTCCGGTTCGGTTCTGTCACTTTGGTATTTTTCTTTGGTTTTGGAAGGAGGTCTTCAGCACTGCAATTGAGAGAAAGTGCTGATACTTAAGTCGAAGGAATTGCCTCGGAAATTGCAGCAGCTTTATTTTTCGAAGAGCAACTGGGAACTCCCCACAAGTTCTTGATTAGATTTTGGAATTCCTGCTGACGAAATATCTTCGTTAACGTTAGTCTCAACTCCATCATCAATGACTGCTATTTCTTCTAGGTCATTTAAAGCATCAGCCGCCAGAAAGTCTTCAAGACTGAAGGGTCAATCGGGTAGATTCCTGTAGTTCTGAAGCCTGACTCTCCTTTTCCCACTGATGCAGCAAGAGCAAAAGCTTTTCGAAACAGTGAGGCAACTTCATATGAGATATTTTTTCTCCTGCATGGGATTTCATGTAAAGATTGCACTCATTCCTATAATATGATTTGAGTGGCCCATAGAATGCAACGTCTAAGGGCTGAGTCCTATGTGACGTGTGGGGTGGAATGGATAACATGATTATATTATTGGCTCTGCAAATATCATAGGCTGCCAGGGAGACATGACTGCTATGATTATCTAATATTAATAACACTTTTTCGTTTTCTGATGGTTTTGCATGGACGACAAAGTGCTGAAGCTATTCGACGAATAGTTTTTCTGTTATCCAACCATTCTTGGAACATTCATATTTTGCTGCAATAGGGCCATCTTTCTCCAACAGAAGTGAATGTCGTTGACGAGGAGAAATAAACATTGGAGGTATAAAACCCCCAGCGGCACTCATTGCACAAACAACTGTAATATTGCGACCCCTTTCCCAGCTTGTCATCAAGCCAACCCTTTTCTGACCTTTTGCGCCAAAACTTTCCCTGGTTCCTGCACTGTAGAAATTCCAGTTTCGTCAATATTGTAAATGTTTCTGGGTGAGCAATTGTGTTTTTCCATAACCTGCTGTAAGAGTTCGAAGAAACGATCGATTTCTTTTTTATTGAAGGCAGTGGCCCTGTTCAAACTGGTTGCTACTGCAATTTTATTTCTCTTCTTAAACCCTACAAGCCAGTCACCACCTGCCATCGGTGTTGAAATTATGTTTTATGCCATTTTTTTCGGCAAACTGAAATGCCATGCGTCTGACTTCTTTATCTGTGCGTCCATAAAATATAGATGCTAGATATTTTATATGGTTCGACATTTCCGCTTACTGCCCCCTAGTGAAAACAGTTTTTCTACCCAAAATAGGAGTGACAAATTTTTTAAAATTACTGTTGCGAAAAAACCCTCCATCACTTTGCCTTCCTTTAGCACCAATGTCAAATACAGTGAAGCAATAATTTGCATCACAAACTGCCAACAATATAATGCTGAAAAATTCCTTATAGTTGAAATAATCAGATCCTGTACTTGGTGGAGCCTAAAAACGAAAAGAAAATAATGTTCAAAAAAAAAAACCAAATAAATATCTTTAGATACCTACTTGTATTCTGACATGTTTGCCATCAATAGCACCCACAAAGTTGGGAAAATTCCATTTTGTTTCAAAATCATCAGTTACTTTTCTCCACTGGTTTTCTGTAGGTTGTGGTAGATAGTCAAGTTCTAGTGCTTCCCATATAGCTTTACAAGTAGCTTTAAAGATGTAGGAAACAGTACTTACTCCTAATCTATACAAGTATGAAACACTTTTCATACTTATACCTGCTGCTAAATATCTAAAACAAAACAGATCCTACAGACAAAAGTAAAACACAAATAAAATAAGAAAGTAGAAGAGAGCGTAAAATACTCACCTCTAAGGTCACAGATACCATTTCTCCAGGTGAAATTGGTCCCCGAGAGTGATACATTTTATATATTGAGTCACTTTTTCCACTAAAATATCAAAATCATGTATTGACATCCTATGAAAATTTCGAAATTTTTTTTTATCTTTGGAACGCATTTCTTGAACTAAATTATGATATGCCCCTTGCTGCACCCTTAATTTAAAAATTTCGCAAGTTCCAACTGACCGATATATTTTATTCTGTCTTTTTTTGAAAATAAATGAGCAGCGATTTTACGTCTTCGTTGCCACTGAAATAAACTTAAGGAATACGTATCTATTGTTATTGAATACAATCTCTTGATTTCTCTGTATGTCTCAAAATCAACAATAATTATTAACTCTCAAAATAAACAAACAACAATCAACTGGCTGAATCGGCCAACTTTGTCAAATGTCAGATTATGTCATGTCATAAGTCACTTATCGCCAACATTAGAAATTTGAAAAAAAGTAAATATCCCCAAAAATATCTTAAGTATATGAAATAGTCCAAACTGGCGAATTAATTTCCTGCGAATTTGCTATTCGCGATTCGCGTCTGCATGAAAATCGCCTTATTCTGTTTCTGTTGGGTACAGGTCGTATAAGCTATAAACCTTGTTCAGCATTTCAATTTCAGCTTTCATCCGTACTTTTGTAGGAAGTTTGTCCAACACTGACTGTATGGTCAAAAGCACTGGTGACAGCTTTTGTACTGGAGGAATTTGTGGTGCTGGTTCCTTCAATATGTCAAGCAACAACTCATTAGTTTCATCTGAAATTTAAAAGACAGCTTCTTAATTTTAATGCAAAATATTTGAAATATCAAAAGTTTAGATGTACAATACAGAAAGCCACTTTTTAATTGAAATATAACAAACCTTATGTAACCCGATTATAAGATGTCAATACGTTATTTGAATGTCCATTCTATATTAATACTGACAACTAGATGTTAACCTCGATGTTAACGTAGTGTCTCTCTTCCGTTTGACAGATGTTAATGGGGTAGAGTCCTATTTACTACTGCTTTCAATAATTGGTGACATCAACTCGCTTTCTGAAATGTTTCCCTTTGTTCTTTTTGGTCCATTCTTTTCCGCCAGAAAGAAAAGGCTGTCAAAACGTTTCCACTTTTTTTTGTCATTGACTCCCGATCCTGATGGTTTGTATGTCCTCAAAAACATATATCATAGCTAAATCAATACAATAGAACTTAAATGGCAATACTATCACATCCATTTTGCTACAGAAGTGAAACTCACCTCAGATATTTCTGAACGTATCTTTCAAGTTTTTTCATTTTTTTTCCAACTGGTGCAATGGAACTAAACCATTAATCTGGTTGAATACCTCTCTCCACATCTTTTCTCTAATTTCTTTACTCCTTCGTTTCAGAGGCAATGTGTGGTCCCATAAGGTATTTCTCGCCTGTACCGCTTCTGCCAGTTTTTCAACTAAACTGTCCTCATTTATATCTTCTGCTTCTGGCTCAGGCTCAGATTTCAGTTGACTAAAGAAGGCTACACTATCTTGGTTACCACCATCCAGTAGAGTACATTCGTGATATTGGAATCTTTCCAGCAAAAATATGACTCCACATTCACTACATTCAACTTGGGCCTAAAATCAAACCCGAGAAAGAAGCATTTAGGTTTATTTTGGTTATATTATTTACGTACTATGAATAATGCAACATACCTCGCTACTTTACATGTCAGAAATAGATTATAACAATAATAGTCTGATAGTTTTACACAAGCACAAAATAAAAAAAAACAAGAGCAAAACAATTTCCAAAACAAAAACAAACAAAACACGTGTCAATTCACTTCTCAACTCACTCTCAACCTTGAACACAATAAGATGAGCTAAAATGCGCATGTGCTAACCCTAAAACGGTCAGTCCTAACAACAATTCGCGAAAATATATTGAACTCAATCCAATTTTCCCGCCCCTCAAATTTTAAATTTTGCGATTTCGCCAAATATTAAAAATTTTGACAGGCCGCCATATTGCTTTCAAATGGGCCAATCAACATTATTCGCGATTCGCGTCTGTATGAAACACGCTTTATGAGTATTAATTTTAGTTGTTCTTGTTTCAAAAGTGCATATACACCATTATTTGTTTCTGTCATTGTGGAAGCATTATCTGTTCCAATACCACTCAGTTTTTTTATGTCTAGATCAAACTTGGAGAGAAGATTTCTTATAGCTTCTGTTATGGTACTAGCTGTACCATCATCTATATGCACCAAACCCAAAAATGTTGATATCATTTTTGAATGATTTTGGCTATAATATCTTATAGCAATGACTAACGTTTTTTGTACCGCAATGTCAGTGGATTAATCTATCAATAAGTTATAGTAACTACTTTCAATATCTCGTTTCAAAGTTTTCAGAAAATATGTATATCACATTAACAATCAAACCTGTACACTTGGTTATGTGTATTGAAATGGTTTATATAAACATAACTGGGCCTCTTTTTGTTGTTTCACAGTTACAGTTTCCAATAGGTTTGAAATTTATTCTTTGTTGATTAGGTACTATTCACTGCAAAGGGTTAAGCTGCAATTTTGTGTTTCTTTCTTTCCACATGTTTTTGAAGATCATGTTGGAATGAAAATATTCAAATATGCACTCCTGCTATATTTTATTAGTTACCTTATGTTATTATGACAGAAATATTAGAATGTCAAGTTGTCACAAAATAAAATAATGTTCAAGTTGATTACTTATTAAAACTGCGAACTCAATCTATTAACTACAAATCACAGTTTTGCTGCCAGAATTGATTCACAGTATTTACAGAATGCCTTTGTGTTATCTGAAGTACAGGGTTGCTGCCATCCTCGAAATATTGGAACTTTTTCCCACTCTGCTCTGTTTTTTGTGTATATTGTTGAGGCACTAAAATTGTAGAGGTGAAGATATGACAAAACTATACACCCCTCAGATCAATGAGGTTCCTTATTGATCTGAGCTATACACCCAATAAAGAAGAGAAACAACCGAGGGGTCTTTCACCTGACAAATTCTGTACACTAAAATTCCAACTTAAGAGTTAATTCCGTTAAATTCACTATAATTCCATTCAATCAATCAATCAATCAATCAAAATACGTTTATTCAAGATTTCTGGGGGGATGGGGTACATTTTTGTTATCTAGCTAAATATTTTATTGTGGGAAGTTATAAGGTTTTGCAACCTTCTTCAACCCTGGCTTTACTTAATTAATTCTCTAACATTTACAATATTAATAAAAATCCTAATTTTCCTATCGGGGAATGCGGCTGCGGCCGACTTTTTTGCTAATTACGTGCCATTCGGTCCAAGGTCAATATATTTCAACTGACATTAGATGGTAAGGGAAACCACAGAAAACCTTTACCCACGCAATAACTATATAATAATAATTCCATTCAATTCACTGCAATTCTAATCAATTCACTACAATTCTATTCAATTCCCTATAATTTTCATTCAATTCCGCACAATTCCATTCAGTTCCTTCTAAGTCCAATAAATTCCGTGCAATTATGCTCAATTCCCTACAATTCGCTCTAATTAATTTGATTGAATTAACTGTAGTGTTTCTTTGTTGAAGAGAGTTCACTATGGCATTTTAAATTCAATAATTCATTTACTTATATTTCAAGACTGGTGGTAAATATCAAACTAGTAAGTATTCCTTTTTATAGTTCTTATTGCACCAGATCAGAAAACTCACTAAATTTTCAGGTGTCAAATAAAGCTTCTCAGTCGTATTTTCTCATAAAATACATAGGTACTATTGTAATGTATCCAAAGAAAGCAGTAGTTTTTCTATCCATTTTAGATCTACTAGACCACGATTTTCGAAAAATTTTTCATGATATATATATATATATATATATATATATATATATATATATATATATATATATATATATATATATATATATATATATATATATATATATATATATATATATATATATATATATATATATATATATATAAATGTAAATATATATATATTTATATATATATATATATATATATATATATATATATATATATATATATATATATATATATAATGAAAAATTGCCGAATTCCACAGCTTCTGCAGATTGAGTTAGAGGGTTGAAGTTTGGTACATACAACGAGTTTATGTTGACTTCAAATCCTTTTTTAGTTTTAACTCTTTTTCTCAACCGCGCTGCATTTCGTGGTAGCTATTCCGTTCGAATTGCATCTCAATCTGCGATGCACTTCGCGAAATTTTTTTCACAATAAAAGGTTGAAATTTGGAACGTGGATTATTTTGATTTTGAGGTACTTACGTTCCTTCGTTGGTTTCAACTTTTTTCGTCAACCATGATGCAAATTATTTTCTTTTTTTCAATTCGGTTTCCTATAAGCGTGATTTTTCAAAATAAAATTGTATCCGTTATGCCTGCCATATACGCTACGGTAGACCGGATATGTTACCTGCACAGGTCAGTGTACGTGTATGGGGACGTTCCGGTATACCGTAGCGGTCTTCATTTCTCTCTTCGCGATGTCATCGATTGAAGACAATGACGCACTGCCATTGATAGGCCTAGCGTTTATTTTGACGTGTGACACTAGAAAAAATCTACGAGCTGCGCAGGCGACCGGAATACATGCACACAAGCACAGGTACACCGTAAAAAAAATTGATTTTCGATTTTGCTCCGGTCGCCAGCGCAGGTTCAAAAACTATTCCCACACACGCTCCGGTCTACCTGCGCAGGTATACCTGCACAGGTAGACCTCTCCGGTTACCGTAGCGTATATGGCGGGCATTAGAATTGGATCTCGACGCGATGCATTTCTCGTGTAAAATACGACCTTAGTAATGGAACTCTGCTGTTCACGCCTTTTTTTAATCTATAAAACTTATTCAAACTTTCAAACTTGTTCAAAGACCTAAGCTAAATAGCTCAAATCTTGAAAAGTGAATGGGGGACTAAGATAATTTTCACATTCATTTAAAACATCATTTATTATGAAACTAAAAAAAAATCAGCAAAATGTATAAAAATAAATCATTGAAAGAATATTGAACGAAAATATAACTTCTTATAAATAAAAAGGAACTATTTTTGTCAAAGAAATCACATTAATTAAAAAGCCACTTTTTCAAAAGCGTCATAACATTTTCGAATTTTGTCAAGTTCGTATCGTTTTATCTGAAACCGTCCGGTGCCTTGAAGGCTAATTGGGCCGTATATAAAAAAAATATCTGTGACATTTTGAACATCTAGATCTTTGAGCCACACAAAGCTCCCAAGATCTTCCTTCAAAAACTTCACTTTGTATGTATCATCTTGATTACCATTCGTCTCAAGAACCTTTCCGATGTACCAGCCATATTAATATGCTATTTCATCATATTTTTCTGTTTCAATAATCATCTTTTTCATTTTACACTCTTCGTTATTTTCTGTCGTTTCTTCAACAAGTCCTTCGTATTCACCGTCCGATGAGTTATCGGATTGATGATGATGATACTCAGTCTTTCCGTACTTAATCTACCCTTACCTTCTTCCAATAGCCAACAGAAGGTAGATTTTTCATAAGTATTTTTTCATTCTCTCGTATTTCCACTTTTAAGTAAGGACTCGAAATTGAAAGGTCAACTGTCATATGTGAATAATCTTTTATTTTTTACTTGTATATTATTTGTTGATTTTACCTTAGATACGATTGCTATAAATAGGTACACTCATTATGCCCTAGGGCGTTATGAGCGAGCGTTATGGATCATAACGCCCGCTCATTGTACGAGGACAACTGAAGCAACTTCCATTGATTAAATACTTCATAATCCTTGTCGTATACGACTCTGGATTTCTCCGGCAATGTATTACTCGCAGCTTTTGCTGCATTTTCTATGTTATTCTTGGGTAAATTCATTTTCATTTCCATTATTTCTATAAGACTACACAAAGAAAGCAGCAATGAAATTCACAAAATATGATGACAAAAATATTCACAAACGTCAAAATATGAACAAATGACATGCCTACTATGCGAAGGAAAATGGAAAGTATAGAAGCAATGAACCGATTTTTAAATCGATTATTCATTATAATAAAATAATTTTATTTTTTCGTGAAAAATAAAATCTTGTATGCACCACGTGCGTTACTCGATCCTAACGCCCATCGGGCAACATTCATTCCTCGGGCCGAATGTTACCCTGCGGGCGTTAGGAACAATATAACGCACTTGGTACATAAATAACTATTAAATCTGTCTCGTCAATCGAATGAGCTTCATTATGGTCAGGCTCTAAGTCATGTTTTAAAAGATAATCTCGTTCTAAAAATGTGTGAAGTTCATCAGATTTTGCTGGAATTTATGATTAAATTAGTGTTTTCATTATCAACTAAATCATTGACATTCTCTTCAATTTCAATATCTAATATTTGTGCTGCATCTTTATCCATTTGCTTAACTAATCTTTGAACATCGGTCAGTGCTCCTGCTGGAGATTCTTCCAAATTTTTTTTAGATCAATGCTTTCTATCTCGAGTGAAATAGTTAGTTCAAAGTTGTTCTCCAAACTTTTATTTATTGAATTATGCATTATTTTCAGGTACAATACTGTAGCTTCACTCTCTGTTATTTCTTTTTGTAGTAAATCTAAGATAGGTTCTTGATACATTTTATATACACTTTTATACTTCATTTTGTCTTAAGAAGAAAGATCTGTTTTAGTTAAAAAATTTACCTACTCTCTTGCTGAAATTATCAACTTAGATGCTTGAAACTAGCTGAATATCGGTAAATCAATATCTTTTTTCAAGAATTTTTTTGAACTTGTTGGTAATATGAACAGCTCCTTGCATGAAGCAAAAGTCATTCGTGTACACATAGTAAGCACCGAACAATAAAGGTTTCTCAAAAAAATTAGATTCAATTTTCATCGCTTTCAACAGCTTGAGATCACCTTCAAACGAATAACCTGATGTCAAATTTATCTGTTTCGGACCTAAGAATTTTCCAGCGCTTCACGACATCTATCGACTTGAAAGTATTATGGGTTAAAGGCAGAATGTTGGTACTTGAGGATTCTAAGGTTGAACCATAATTGTATTAGCATATTGTGATCTTCTACACTTTAAGTCACAATATTATAGTGATGCACTTTTATAGGTTATGTCAAAACTACCTTTATATGATGCGTAATATAAAAAAGTAGTCTATTGCGCATGTTCAATTCCGCTCAATTCAGTTCAGTTTCGCTCAATTCCATCCAATTCCTCTGCAATCCCACTCAATTCCTCTGCAATTCCACTCAATTCATCATAATTCCGAAAAATTCCATGTAATTCACCCGCAATTCATTCAATTCCCTCTCAATTCCAAAATTTTGTACACTAAAATTCCGCAGTGAAAGACCCCTCGGAAACAACTTACTTTCATCACAATTTACTAATTAAATTTAAAATCCTTCAAACATCTATTTCCACTTATCTGTCTAGTGTTAGAGCACACTGCACAGGTACTATCTAGTAGTTAAGTAGTGGCATGCATATCCTAGGCTAGGTTATAAACTTATAAATGAATTTTTATGATAAGAAACACAATGAAATTTCAAAATTTGACATTTGACAGGATACATGACATTTGATTGAACTGCTGTAAGACCACAAAAGCACAGATAAGACAACTTGTCTAATCTGTGACAAAAGTCCACAAATGATGGAAACAAACTATGTCATCTGTCATTCTCTCCTCTGCTTATCTCTTCGTCTCGATTATTCATATCCGTTGTCACAAATTCATGTGAGCAAAATATCTCCATAAAAATCGCTATGACTATGTTGAAAACGCTAAAATTCCGACACGTCGCAAATCGAGTTGAAATGTCGCATTGAACCAACCTAAATACTCTAGATTTAGCGACAAAACCGCTAAGATGACAACCCTGGCAGTGGCAGACTGACTGAGTTCGAGTTGTTTAGTAGTCAAGGGGAGGGGCGCGAGAAGTGTGCTGTCAGCTGTAGAGATGTCGACTCGCCCACTCATATGAGTCACGAATCTATTTCGTTTCCAACCTCCACACCACATACTACCACATCCCTGTTTAGTATAGACAGTCACTACAGTACATTTTTCATAGAGGGAATTAAGGGGTACTCATACCTGTATACATTGTTTGATTCCGGGACCAATACAGTCGTCAAAGTGCTTATAAAATAGAACCATATAACGATACAACAAACTCTTAAAATATTATTTTTTTAACCACAGCGGCGCTCCCCGCATATATATCTGTACCTGAGAGCCAAACTGTATTAACTCACAAAAATTAAATTTTACAGTAGAGCAATTTGAAAATTTTTATAGACATTAAGTTAATACAAAATATGTATTTAATAAGTATTTAGTACCTTTTCTAATTTTCAAAAAAAAATCATTATTTTTGTCAAAAAAGTTATTAAAAAGTCAATTGAATGGAGTTAATACCATTTGGCCCTAATACTTCGATTCAAATCTGTATTAAATACTTGTTTTGAAAAATGAAAATGGTGTTAATATGGGCAATAAAATACTGTGAATATATTCTGAAATTATTTATTTATTATTTTTAATAATTGCACGGTCAAAAAAAGTACAAAAATCTAAAGCTAAATACTGTTGATTATTAAATATCGTCCGTTGCCTTTTCAGAATGAGCTAAATTTTTATAAAAACCGTGATAAATGCTTGGAATCCAGGGCAATAAAGACTGCAGGTGGTCATATTTCTTGGTCGAAATTTCATTTGCCTGCTCACGAATTTGCAGTAAAATCTCAGGAAAAACAACTCGCCTGCCATTTCTTTTAAGCTCGACACGTTCAAACGTGGTTGCCTCAAAATTTGTTTTAAAATACAATACACCTATATTTTCACTGCGTGCTTGTAGGTGAACCACGTCTGACATACGAAAATCTTCACTTTCCTCAGTTTTCTTACGTACAACTAACGGTGAGCTATAAGAAGTGTACAAAGATTTAAAATCGGGTACTTCCATATTAACAACATTAAAAGTTTTTGACCGACAACACAGCCTTGCGAGTTGTGAATGAATTTCCGCATTAATAGAGTGCCTTATACGAGTTTCTAACCGATTCAAACCTTCAACTGGTAGATCTACGGTTTTTAACTACAAGTTCAATAAATCCGCGAAACGTCTTGTAATTAAATTGGACTGTCCACTGTCCAATAATACTCTAGCCTGAAACATTTTACCGTTTTTACCTTTAATATTGATCATTGAAGTTGATAGTAATATTTGGGTATGCAAAATCGCATTACGCGATTTCGTGCTTGGACCTGGAGAACTATCTAAATCTGAATTCATTAGTTCTTCGGGATTTGTGTCGTTTCTTTCATAATGTAAAAGAGTATTATGTCTTTTGCCGCATTTTTGCACGAAGACCATTTACACTCAGTGCTGCGATGTCCTGAATTAAAGCAATTTTTACATAACTTCGCCTTTTCAACCTTTTCCATGCGTTCCATAATTCCCATTTTCAAAAATTCCATACAGGCGTATACTCTATGTGAACCTTTGCAAATAAAACACGAATAAGATTTATGAGTTGTATTCATTGATTGTCTTTTATTGAATTGATAATTTTTCTTATTTGAATGGTTGAATTTTTGTGTAACATTAGTTGCGGTTGCTTGTAGTATTTGATATCGTTGTTCTAAGAAATCCATGAATGAAGTAAAACTTGGTACCTCTGAACCCTTAATTGTTTTTTCCCATGTGCCGTATGCCGTATGTGTATTTCTGTTGATTTTAGCTGTTATAAGATAAATTAGTAGCGTATCCCAAGTGTCAACCGGTTCGCCTAACGATTTTAATGCGCGTAAGTGTGTTTGAATTTTATCGATCATTTTTCTCAAATCAATTGCGGATTCTTTTGAAATATTGGGTTGTTCTAATATAAATTTTATGTGATTTTGAATGATTACTCTTTTGTTGTCAAAACGATTTTTCAATAATTCCCACGCTACTGCATAATTTGTTTCCGTTGTTTCTAGTGCTTTTATAACGGACTTTGCATCCCCTTTTAAACATGACCTCAAATAATGTAATTTTTGAATACCAGAAAGACTATCCTCATTGTGAATGATTTGTTTGAGTGAATTATAAAAATCTAACCATGTTTCGTATGTGCCGTCAAAGGTAGCTAGCTCAATTTTGGGCAACCTAGATACTGCTAGATACTGTAATATCCGCACTTTTACGGAATTTATCGGACGATATGCTGTTTGAATGTGAATTTGCCGCACATGAATATTTTTCTACTGAGTCATGAGCTCTACTTATTGCGGTGTAATAAATAATTTCAAACTCGTCAAATTCGTTAGATTCTTCATTGGATATTTCGTCGATCTTAATTTGTATATCTTCAAACTGATCAAGAATATTCTCGATAGTTTTTTAAGCGTAATTTAACTTCAGTTGGACTATTCGGAGCTTGTTCATTATTCAAAAAGTTAATGAACTTAGTCAGTTTAGATTTTAGAATACTCCTTTGTTTTCTTAATAAAACTAACTCGTTTGATTCTGGCATATTTATGAATAGTATAGTTACAGATTAATGAAATGTAGAAGGTGGGTTTGAGTGATATGTACTATAGGAGCTAAGACACTTATCTTAAGTTTGGCTTTTCTGGTTTAAAGAAATCCCTCTGGTCGGTGAGGATGAACTGTGCTGTTTCTTCCTCCTTCTGGACGATTGGGATTATTGACTGATTGTATGCACTGAATTTGCACCCCTTGTATACAACGATTTATGTTTATGAATCACTTTCACTGTTTACGTATGAATTCACTTTATTATCACTGCTGCGCTTTATATGTTGAATTATTCTTGACTTTCGCCTACAAACTGAACTGTTTTTTCCGGTGTATAAGCTTGTACATCCGGCTCGAAGGACCATGTAAATTGTCGTATTGGCGTAGTGCTGTTTGTGAGTTATTACTCGTCGAACACTATGCAGCCTAACTTAAATTAATAAGGAAGGCACACTAATTATTACTGAATTAATACAGCGATGATAAAGTTTTGTATATCGTGTATTTTCCGTTTCTTACAACTGTGTTCTGGTCGAATGGTGAATAGTGACTGACTACATTACTGAATTTTATAAACTAAGAACTATATGAATTTATGGTCTGCCGGTCGAGGCCAAGTAGGTACCTAGTTGAGATACTGCCTGTCGACTTACAATTCTTTGAGAGGGTGCAATATCTGCTTCCTCTCACTATTGGAATTTCTATTGAAAACTATATTGCACATGGTGAAATAAATATCTCGAGGATGAAATACCAGGAAACATAAATATACCTAACAAACATATGGTTTATACGAATTCTTAAACGGCAACTGAACAATACTTATATTCAAATACGGAAATTAAATCACAGTCTTGGGGTCGAAGTTCTGTGCAAATAGCAATACTTTATCGTTGAAATCAAATCTTTTTTAAATTTGTCTTGCTAACTCTACATAATAGTCTAGAACTCTAATCCTAAAATTTTTCACCTCTGCTTTATCTATATTAGTTTCATTAGTAAAAACCTGGCACCGAAATACAGTTCCTCCAGAGGAAGGTAGTTATCTGGATCATTAACATTGACGTTATTAATGTTGTTTTAATTTTTTCTCATGCAATCAGATTTAACTATCAATTTTGAGATTATTTTGTAGAATCCAGTTACTCTATTCAACAAAACATGAACCTTTGTTCTTTCAGATTGAAATTAAAAAAAAATAGAAATATAATTTATAGGGTGACTGCACCAGTAATCGCCACTTTAAAACAAATTCTTTGCTTTTTTACATATTTACAGAGATATTACGCGAAATAACAAATTTCGTTATTTTGAGCTAATGAAATGTCCCTTCCTTAATATCGTAACAACGTTAACTCATTGATTTTTAATATAATTTTTCGAAAAATCAGGAATTTTTCAACGGTCCATCCGAATCCAGTAATTGCCACTGAAATTCTGAAATTTTCTAATAATTGCCATGTTTCATTCTATTAATTGCCACTGTGCAGAATAGCCCCTCAGCTTGGAATATGAACATGTAAAAGGGTGAAAATATTTCGAAACGAGTTCGAATACCAACTACCAATATATGAAAAATATCACAAAGAAAAAATTTAAAAAAAAATAGTAAATAATTTTATTTTAAAAATAAATATTATTTTCTTTGGTATCAAAGCATAAAATCTCTAGTACATTATAAACAAAATATAAAAAATATGTCAAAATCTAAAAAACCATAAACATTTGAATATAAAACAGGAAAAAAACTGAATATTGAATTGGTGAAGAGCAATTAAACGATATTATATCCATCAAAAAATATCCCAAAATCCATCTGTTCTCGCCTGTCTAAAGTAGGTTCAGGTAAAACTTTTATTATATCATCTTTTGATACATTATCACTGTCCTCTTTTTCAGGCCAAAAAAATTTTCCACCGAGGAACTTAGTAAATTTCACAAAATAATCATCCACATTCACGTCTATAATTTGTCCAATGAAATGCTTCACCGATTTTTTTGTCGAATATTTAACAAGGACCCATTTTCCCAGTCCTGGAAGGTCTATGTCAACTGTCTTGTCATTATTCTCAATGTTCTTCTCCAAATGGCTATCGTTATCACTATCTTCATAAGGTATAATTTCATCTTTCTCAGATTCCTCCGAGCTTGAACTCAGTTCGAACAGTTTTCGTTTGTTGGTTTTTCCTTCTTTCTTCGTTTTCATTTCTTCCACCTTCTTAAGTTTTTTTAACTCTCTCCTGCTTTCTATTTTCCTTCTCTTTTTCTTTCCTCAACTTCTCGTTTTCTTTTTTGAGAAAATAATTTTTCCACTCTTTTGAAGTTACAACCGATGGCACTTTTTCAATTTTCCTAACAGCTTTTTTTGTTACACTCGGTGTTGACCATCGAATTGCTTTGGAAAAAGGTGATTCTTCTTCTTTTTCAATGATTTCACCCAATTTCTGTGGCGTTTTGGAAGTATTTTCATTAGTTTTTTCTTGAATAGGATCTGGGGAATGTTTATCAAGAGGAACTGAAATTTTATCGTTTGAGTAAGATTTCTCTAGTGAAGACGGGCCCGGCATTAAGTCTGTGTCAATACTTTCTACCCTATTATTTGCATCGTTTTTTTTAGATCATTTTTCAAATTTCTCCAAACTTTGTATAATTCAGCATAGGCTTCTTCATCGTCATAATTTTCTAGAGATATTTCATAAGCTTTTTCAAATTTTGAAATGACATTTTCATTTATGTACTTTTCCAATACCCGAATGCAATTTTTATCTCCTTAGAACCCTTTTCTTCTGTTTTTTCTTTCGTGGTTTCTGGTTCTGATCGACTTTTTTTCAAACATTTTGTATAATCAACTCCATCTGGATTCCACGGAAACAACCCGCATCTTTTGAATCCATTTTGTACACATTCTGGTGTTATTTTTTGGTAAACAATTTGGAATAAGAGAGGGAAATTAATTTTATTCAATGTCTCTTGTGAGTGGTGGAATTTCCATTTGTAATGCCTGGTCCTGGTGTTAAATGAAACACACTGGTTCATATTATACTTGGTCTTTATTTACTCTAGACTTCTCGTTAACTCTCGGGCAGCGTGACGAGTCTCGGAGTCTAGCTAAGTCTCTCCATCAGAGATTCCCTCCGGCTTATATATAAATATTATACATGACATGATATCGATGGCCTCACGTACTCGTCGTATTGTTTATAAACTACGAAACATAACATCCTTCATCTAATGTGGACTAAAACAATCGTGACATTCTTCGTTTACTCATCGCGACACTGACCTACTGATCTACATCCACCACACCTCTGGGGCTAATTGAAAGAATTTTATTGAGGTTTACTCGAGAAAATTCTGTCTCGTTTAAATGTATGATAATTTAAAATTTTCCTTTCAATTTCCTATGCATGGTTTAATTACCATATCCATTCCTGGAGGTGTGCTGGAAGTAGTTATAATTACAATAACAATTTTTAAAGCAATTCATTTTACGTACAATCTCTATACGCGCTGTTTAACGTCCCTATACTCTCGTGATGATACGCCATATTTTTGATATATTAATAATTATTTCATTTCAGCCATAGTACTCTATATAAATTACCTTTTACTTTAATTTGTGGACTCTTTCATTTATCTCATTTATCAATTAATATAACCCATCTATATGTAACCACAATACCAACCATAACTCAATATATAAATATATATATATCCACAATAATAATAACTAAGGTCCCTAAAACTGATTATATTCCCTTGCCTTCCTAATAATTGAGAGCTTTTAATTCCATTCTTCTCTACAGATAGCTTCTAAAATTCTCAACATTTCGTCTCGCGTCAATGCCGACCGAATATTTAGATTCTGTAGAGTGTTGCAACATTAGTACATACCGTGTATGATTTATTCTTGGCAGCTTCCAAAATTCTAAATAACATAGCTAATGGATAGCTGTAGATCGTCGCAACACTATTCCTCCATAAAAATTTATATATACTCATCTATATATTTATTTCTTCATTTCTCATTACCATATCCATCTTAACTAAGAAGTGGTCGCTATCTATATATAGCATACAAAAAAATATATGTTTCATCTCATTTTACCAACGATTCCATCTCGTAATTACAGTAAAAATTCATTATTTATGAAAACATAATTCATTAGCAGGGGGCATAATCCATCCCCTGAGCGTCCCTATACGCATTCTCATTAATAAAATTGCTCTCTCCTTTTAACCATTAAATAATTGTACATTATCTATACCACACTATTTTGGAAACTATAATCAGTCTTAGCAGTACCTATATTTGATAATGGGCTCAAAGTTTAAACTTTATTAAAAAACAATATTTAAATTTTCATATTTTTGTCCCTTCTGACGACTTCAAATATTCAAGCTTCATCGAGTATAATAAGTTAATTTTCTTATTTGCGTATCATCAGGTGAGCAACAGTTTACAATTTCTTAACAATTTCTCTGACTTTTATAATTAACACTTGTGATGCCTAATATCAGCAATTTCATTTAAGATAAAACTTGATTACGAGATTTAAATTATTCAATTAATCAAAAAAATTAAAAATTTCCGAAGTAGGTCTCAGTAAGATTTAACTACAATAATACATAAATGCAAAATATTCATAATCATAAAAAAAAAATTTTCTAGCTTCGAAATATTTCACATATATATTACATTCTTCGGAAAATATTGTTGATTCTTGCTTTCTCATCTATAACTAATTGAAGGTCAGATGGCTCTACTCTCCTAGTATCGAAAGATCTAAAATATTTATTGCACTCTTCATAAATTTTATTTGATTCGTTTAATTTAGTTTCAACAATGTCTCTACTTTCAAGCCGTCGTTTTGGTCCAATTTTTATTAAATAAGTTCTTATTTCCTTCAATTTGTTACACAATAGATCGCAAGATTCTAAATCCATTCAATGAACCAATTATTCGTACAAACAATAGTAACTCGATAGTGAGTCAATGCCGGTCAGTGTCATCAGATTACTCATGTTATCATAATAGCAATGTTATAATAATAATAATGTCAATGTCACACAATTCATATTCAACAGAACGAGTGATTACTTATTTCTCTAATTGCACACCATATATAAAATTTCCATAATCCTGAATAGGAATAGCTCCAAAAAATAATAGCAATAATTATCTACAGCAAAAGAATTTCCCACTAACACATTACAATTGATAATAATAACTAGTGCTAACTAACAAAAGCAGGGGGTCATCCTATTTCATACTTAACTTTAACGGGGAGAGAAAAAATTTTTTTTCCGGGAAAATAACTAATAAGAAAACATAATTTAACTGTCTCTTTTTTTTCTTCCAAAAAAAAATTATTCATAGTGTCTGTTCACTAGGTCACTAATAATAATAGGGGTTTAATAAAATTAAATCTAATAACGAAATTAATAATAGGCTTAATAAAAAATGAAAATAAATAATTAGGTCAGGTAATAATTAGTGGTCAGTGTCATAATTTATATATCTATACATAATCTAATAAAAAATTCCCATTTATCCTAACCAAAAATAGTTCCAAAAAAAAATTATAATAATTATTCAAATATCAATAAAAAAAATTTCCCCCATTACGGATATTGCATAGAAACAAAGAACATCCAAAAAATAAAAATATCGCCATTATATAGAGCACAAAAAATAAAAATAGTAATCCACGAAATTAAATAACAATATGCTAAAACACTACCCCTTTCGAACTTGAATTATATATATAGATAATGCATGAAAGAGGGAAAATCATAATAAAATAATAATAATAAAATTAATCATGATAAAAATAATAATAATGAAAAAATATATATATACAAGGTTATAATTCTTCAAACTTAAAATTAATGAAGAAAAAATGCATGAAAGCAATAAATATTTAAAAAAATAAATGTCCCTTTTTCCTCAATAACAAAAATAACGAAGTCTCTTTTCTCGTCATATTTACAAAAAAATGTCAATTCCACTCTATGTCTACACACATAGTGGCCGATACGTCCCTAACTCGTCTGCAATACTGTTCCACACACGCAACACATAGGTAGTCATTTATATTAGGGTAGATCCTACCTTACACATCGGAGATTCTCTTAACTCGGCTTGCTGGGTTGTCCTCGTCTGTTCCGTGTAGCAACCATTGGTAACACATTGGTTAGTTGCCAGCATCTTTATGGGCGATGGTCACTTCTTCTTCTCACCATTCTATTACTAACTTTCACTTTCTTCAATTACAACAATACAACTGGCAGGATCGCCATGTAATGCCTGGTCCTGGTGTTAAATGAAACACACTGGTTCATATTATACTTGGTGTTTATTTACTCTAGACTTCTCGCTAACTCTCGGGCAGCGTGACGAGTCTCGGAGTCTAGCTAAGTCTCTCCATCAGAGATTCCCTCCGGCTTATATATAAATATTATACATGACATGATATCGATGGCCTCACGTACTCGTCGTATTGTTTATAAACTACGAAACATAACATCCTTCATCTAATGTGGACTAAAACAATCGTGACATTCTTCGTTTACTCATCGCGACACTGACCTACTGATCTACATCCACCACACATTCATGCACCGTTTTTCTCCAAGCATTTTTCAACGGTCTGAAAAGACTTACATCACAGGGCTGAATTATATGGGTGGCATTTGGAAAAAGAGCGACTAGAATGATCTTTTTTTGAGTACAAAATTCACTCAATTCCTGTGTTAAATGCGATTTATGTCCATCCAGAAATAATAAGATTGGCAGTTTCACTTCATTTTTTTCCAACCACGGAAAGAACACATTCGCTATATACTCAAAAAATGATTCCCCTGTCATCCAACCATTTTCTGTTTTTCCTACTCCCCAATCGTCAGGCACATTACGTAATATTTCCGATGGAAGTCTTTTGTAGGAATAAACAAGAAAAGGTGGCAAAATGTTTCCGTCTGCTGAAATGGTAATTGTTACTGTTAACGATTCTTTTTCAGAACCTCTCGTTAGTTCGTAAACGTTCCGTTCACCTCTTGGTGCTACAACCTTACCACTTTTTGGGCATATTTGGAAGCCAGATTCATCGCAATTGAAAACACGGCTTGAATCTGTCACAATATCTAAACTGTCAGTTTCTTTTAAATGATTCTCAACTTCTGAAAATCAAAACCTAATATTTTCCTCCGTTACAGAAGCTCTATTGCCGGTCAAATACTCAGGTGTTCTTTTTGATAATTTTTCGCGATGTCGATTCATGAATAATTTGAACCACTTTTTTCCAGGCTTATCATTAGAGAAGGGATTTGCCCTCTCATTACTAATGACAATTTTCTTCACTGTATTCAAAATATCCTCTTCAACAAGAGGAAATCCCATTCTAGATATATCAATAATCCATCTCACTAAGCGTTGTTCTTCATTTTCCGTCAATATAGTTTTAGGGCCCATTTTTCTATTCTCTGGTGTCTTCCCAGAGACTTTGTTCCCCAAAGTTCTTCGTGGTACATTATATTTCTCCGAAGCCGCTTTTATGGAACTACCATGTCTCACCTCAGCGATATCTTTTACCATAGACTCTTCAGAATAACGAAAAAATATTTTTTTTCCCTTTTGTTCTGTCATATTCGAACTTTCTGTAAAAACGATCCAGTAAGTGCCACAGTCATAACCAAAAATTGCCACCCCATGGCAACTACTGGTTCCGTTTATGCCAGCGAGTTGTAAATTGACTGGTATTTCATATTTATAATATTAGTTCTTTTGAAATCATAACAGTTAAGTTTTTTTAAAATATCCACAGATACCAATAATTGCCATGTTGTGGCAATCTTTGGAATCCCAATAAAATGTTGACTAATAATTGCCACCCCATGATATCTTATAAATGCTAATCATATACTGAAGAAAAAGAAAAACATATGAAATATGCACCCTTTAATGAAACTCACATCAAAATTTTTTTTCAATGTAACCACTATTTCAAGAAAAAATAATGAAAATGTAATCCACTTACCCTAGTGTGATCGCCCAACAGTTATACATAACCTCCATGTGAAATTGGCGCCAAATTATACAACAGTTATAACTGACGTTATGCCATCTGTAGGTCAGTGAAAAAATTGCAGGGCTCCATAGAAATGTGTCAATATCAAACCGAGGAAAGGCGGTCTCTACATATTTGTAGGAATTCTTGTTATCAAAGAAGAAATTTGAAAGTGGCAATTACTGGAGAGGTGGCGACTACTGGTGCCATCACCCTATATAGGGTTTTTCAAAGCATTCAGAATAGCATGGGCTGATTGAACATTGTCTTCTAGAGTTGCTGCCGTGAAAAATGAATCTAATGGTGACCAATATTTCAAAACTCGATTGATTACTAATTCATTTGACAACCACCTTGTTTCACTAGGTCTTAAAATCTCATTTGTTTTCTCCTAAGGAAAATTTGGCTGTCTTTAAATTCAGAACAGCGTTTTGAGCTATTATTGAAATAATTATATACATCCCGACCCCGACTGAATTGCTCAATACTTTTAGGTAACTTTACACATGCGGCGGAAGAGCAAAGATGGAATGAATGGCAAGTACAGCCAATGATAACTATATTTGGGTTCACACTCTTGAATAAAGCTTTCAAGCCAGTTAAATGTCACATCATCACACAGCAATTATCAGCTCCAAAGCCAATAATATTCTCAAATGGAATGAAATTTTTCAACATAACACCTTTTATTGCGTCAAATAAACATTCTGCATTAGCTTTATCTACTTCTATTAGGTCTAAGAATGTATCAACTACTCTATCATTCTCGTAATATCTAGCCACTAAAGCCAAAGACTTGGAGGTACTGATGTCTGTGTGTTTCATCTATAATTAGCGAAAAGTAATTTCGCTTCAGGTCATTTGAAGTATCTCTCAAATTTGCTGGTCCTAATACTTTCAACAGATAATTGGGTAGCTTTTTTCCTAGTTATGCATAGTTTGCTAGCTATTTGCGAGCCAGGACACACAGATGAGATAAATTTTGGTAAATGGTCCTTTATCATTAGGGTGACCATATTTTTCTTAGGAAAAAAAAAGTACAAAAATTGTAATTGATAAAAAAGGTGAGAAATGTCGTTAAAAGGGTAAAAAGAAATATGAATGAAATAAACGTAATCATTTTATTACATTTTAATCAAGGAACAAAATACAAAAATTAATTATTATAAAATATAAGAAAATAAATTAACATATAATTTCTTCTAATGAAAAAAAAAGATTATGTACGTAGTATGTGTATGTAGTTAATTTTCCCTGGATGGGCCTGCAACTGCATCATCACGCCTTGCATCATGTTTGTGCCAGTCGTACTTTTGGGAACCCAAAATCGCCTTTAGAATTTGCGGACTGGCCTGCAGAAACTGGAACATTTCGTTACAGGTTTCGTTAAAGTTTGTGTAGACTTTCATCCCAGCTTCGAGAGTAGGTATTAACATTCGTGATTTTTCTGAGCTCCAATAATTATTAATGTTGGAGAATAGTCTCTCAATCGATGCACTTGTGCCAGGAAAACAAAAAATGAACTCACATAAGATCTGCAAATTTTTAAAATTATTTTGACTTGACCCAGTTTCTTGTATAAATTTGAATGTTTCAAGCCACCGCTCTTCAGTGCGAATGTTTTTTGAATTCCAATAGGAAATTTTATCTTCTGTGAGGTAGTTTTGTATGAGACTCACTTCATCAAACAGTTCATCTTCATTCAATACTGGACCAATATAATCTTTAAAAGCCTCACATGAACACAAAATATCGTTCCATAAAACTTTTCTTCTCAAATGTACCCATTCAAAAAGCTTTAATTCAGTCAGATTTGTACTCCAGTTCTGCAAATATGTCACACAATTTGAATAAAATAACTTGGCATGTTCGATGAAGTCTTCCCGATAATTTACACTGCCTTCCATGTTTTCAGGTTTTGAAAGATATTCTCTCACTTTCATTGGTAAAAATTACTCTTTCAAACGGCATTCAAGCTTATTTTTAAGATCGAAATACTCCATTGCAGCTTCCGTTGCGCATATTTTGTCACCCTCGATGTTTAGAATGGCAGTGTGGAACAAAGACGCAATGTTGTATAGAAACCACATCCAAATTTGGAAAGTAGTACATTTAGGTGTACTTGATGAACCTTTTAAGTACAATAGGACAGCATGCAAAAAGTAAGTACTGTTCTATTAAAATGAATACATATGGTCACCCTATTTATCATAAATGGCAAATTGTGTTCTATTATGATCATTGTACATTTTAATTCAGCCTGTTTTACTCTTTGCTCAATTCCTACTTTTTCTGGCTTGAACATATCTGCCATGGAAAGAGTGAACCTTGCAGCTTACTCGTTTATCTTGTGAGAAACTGGCTTTTCGTGCAATTTCAAAGGTTTTATACTACCAGAAAGTTTTATATTAAACACAATGCACTCAGTACTTGTACCAGTACCATATAGTTCAGCCCACTTGAATTTGGATTTCGAATCGGATCTGGACTTCTGTTTGTACTTCTTTTTTCTCTTAACAGTTTTATTATCTTCAATATTGATATCATGCGATACATCTTTACTGCTTCCGGCCATTACTTTGATACTTCCTGTTTCAGGAACTGAATTTACTTCGTTATTGCAAAAGTCCTCGTTAACTCTTATCGAACTGGCATCACTTCTACCTTTTCTTATTAAAAACCTGCAGGGATAAATAGCATTTAGACGAAATCACGATAATTCATCATTCAATTAGTTACCTTTTCATTGCAGCAAACCTATCGACAATATAAATTTAAACGGTAACCGGCAATCACAGATTTTTGAATTATCTCAGACTACAACCTGTTACTTGCCACTGTATAAACAAAAAGTCAAAGAACGAACGCAGAACACAGAGCTGAGCTCGGAGCACAAAACAGAATTACGTGTTGTTTAAGCTCTGTGGTACTGTGCGTAGAATTACTTGTACCGAGTCTTTTCCGGACATTGTCGAACAACCGTCAAATCCAAAACCTGAGCATTTATTTGGATTAGGGTATTCTTTTGTCAGAAACTCATCGTTGCTATATGCAATGGACTTCGCATCCAGACCTTTCAGCTCAACAAATCCATTTCTTGGACTTCGTTGACTTCCTCATCAAAATATCGCAGCCCTATCGATAATTGTTCAGTGCCAGAAATGTCAGCTGTTTCGTCCGCTAACACACTATATGCTTCTGATGGTTTTACTTTCTTCATAATATATGCCCTAATGACCTCTCCATAAATGACGATAACTTCATTTTGAAATGATGTTTCCATGCTCAATGTGTTTCTTCAAAACCAAATCTCCCGCGTCAATTCACAGCTTGTATAAGTCCTCGAGAATACCTTCGCCATAATGTATGCCTCTCAGAGCTAAATCATGCGACCCACAAAACGTAATGCAGGAATTGATAGATGTTATGATTTTCCGGTTTTCTTCAATAATATCCTTAGAGTATTTGTTGAGTTGCACATCTACAGGCACACTTCCGAGAAATTATTTAGCAGCTTCCAGTGCCGCCTTATGGAAGTGGGTTTCAATATGTTTCTTGCACTGCTCGTGAATATATTTGAACTTAAAAAATGGCCTTATGATAAATATCCCAATTGGCCTCTGAAAATGCTCGGATTTGGCGGAAACAACGTATAATATATACAAAATGACCCTTTTTGGCGCCTGGAATAAGCCAACCATGGAGAGTACGTTTCCAACCAGAAATAATTAAATTTTCTCTTTAAATGTTTGGCGTCTTCCGCAAAATTGTATGTCGCAGAAGGAGACCAATAGTTTTCCAGCAATTCCTTCTTCTTTTCGGTTGATAACAACGATGCTCGTCCAATAAATCGACCAATGTCATTTTCGTTGCAGTCATCTATTGAAGAATCGGGATCCAAGTCCAGATCTTTGGATCAGCAAGGTATCGGCAGGTCAGCCTCGGAATCATCATAAGGACTTGTGCCTATATAAGAGTCCGGAACTAGTTCCTGAGACTGAGTATCTCCCGTTGTGGCAACCGACCTAGATTCATGCGATATTGGTTCCATTTTGTTCTCTTTTTCCTTTTGAACTTTTTCATCCTGTTCATCGCTGTCACTGCTTCTTCCACTAGGCTTTTTTCTTTTTAAACTGTGAAACAATATATTTCATATAGGTAGGTAGAAGAATGATAACTGAAAAATCTATTCCCTTTTATATACCATACGAAGATTTTTGAATCACTATACAAACTAACTCCAGTGAGTGCAAAGCAAACTAACTTCAAAGTTGAAAAATCTGTACTAAAATTTGTTCATTTTGATGAGTATCAAAGCAAACAACTTTTAGTATAGGTTTTTCAACTTTCACAGTCTATAAAAAAAAACATAACCTAACAACACAGTTTATAGCAATGCTGTCCATAACGAAAGCCAATCAACGTAAAGAATGAATCGACAAAATATTACAATTATGGACACCGCAAACGCTCGCGTCGGACTTAGTCTTAACTCCGACTTAGGACTTTGATTTCTTTGCATTTGACCACATGAATCTCTAGGGGGGGCAACTTTCCCTACCTGCCACCCCCTTGAAGAAGCCCTTGCTGTATACGCGAACAGACTAACAAACTAACTGGAGCAACGTCTGCCGCTCTGGATCCATGTGATTGGGACGAAAGATTTCGGGGAATACCCTGCTCACTGGGTAAAATTTCATTTCAAGTTCGTTATAACCGAAATTTTTTACGATTATTCCATGAATTTAAGATTCGTTTTATGCAATATGGTACTGTGTACCATAATGAAATTCTATATGAAAAACATGTGATGGTGAGATCAAAAAAGTTTATTCAAAATACATAACTATGTACAAAAGGGTATATTATAAATGTTAAACGAGCAATTAAGTACTTCAATTTGCAATATAAATTACAATGGATTCTGGAGTTTTCACATCTAGTTGATGCTTTTTGGTAAACTTGGAATCCTGTTTGATTTTTGGCACCAAAAGTTGCTTCTGATATTTTTTTCTTTTACTCTTTAGAATTTTTGATGTAACCTTCAGCAACAGGATTGCTTTTCCATCCGCCATGTTGTTTCACAGTACACTTATCAGCTCCAGAATCAGCCAAAAATGAAGCAGACGATCGCCGAAAACAACGTTCGGTATATTCAAAAAAGTGGCAATAACTTTTGTTATTTTACCAAAGGTGTGAATTCCAACGGGCCGTTTCGTGCATTTCTTATTTGCACATATTGTGTGACAAGTTCTACTATATTCAATCCTGGGATATACCCCGATGTTACAAAAAATTCTCGCATTACCTTTGTTTTTGTATTCGGTGAAGTAATTCTAAAAACGAATCCTACATCTATCACATTTTCAACAAGTATATTTGTCAGTTCCTCTCTTCTGCATGCTCCACTTAGTCCAATTATCATAGCAACGTTTTTTAATAAATATGTATCATCTGATACTTCCGTTATAAACTTTGTGACATCTTGTTGAGTAAAACTTTTGGATTTATCAGCTCTCTAACCTTCTGATTTACGTTTTAGTAATGGAACCAGCTGTAGTAGGTACTCACTAATGTCGAAGTTTTTTCTGTTAATCTTCTTCTGCTTCTATAGTCCATCTCTCGATACATAAAGCCCCTGTGTTTCAGAGACTGGAATCATGGACTCAACCCTTGGTTATGAGTCTAGTATGTTCACTATACCTAATCGAGTTGAATTTTTGTATTATTCTCTGTGTATTTTAGTTTTTATCATTATTACTTACTTTCTTTTAATTATTACTATTATTTTTGAAACCCCCTGCACTTGGAGGAACAAGGATATAGAAGGGAATATAGATTACCCCATTCTAGGTTCGCTTTAAAATTACAATTTATTTATTGTTAGACTATTATATTTTTATTTACTTGAAACTAAATCCCTTCATAAGGACATACTCAGATAGTTAAATTGTTTCCTTCATAAAGTTTATCAGAACATGTAAAACATCTTCTGATTCAGTAAAAATAACTTCACTCATAATTATCGGAGCATTCATTTTTTTATTTATTAAGTTGATGTATAATTGATTACATTTTAGTCTGTTATTATCGCAATTAAGAAATGTGCGATTTATGTCACACATTCACACTAGGAGAATCCCAGATTCTTAACTTAAATAGATGATGATATGGTAAACACCAGTGATTCGATTTAAGTCTACACATGGTGGTAATCCACTTTCTTGGTTCGTTAGAATTTAGGAACCAATATCCTTCGTTAATGAATTTGTTTGTTGTCATTTGTAAATATAACTTCCCCTCAAGTTGGCCTGGCTTGTTCCAGTCTGCCATAGCTTGACGATTTCTTTTTTATTTCTGGCCACAATTCTCTTGGGTTACCCCTATATTGATTGCTTGCTTAGCAAAACCTGTTTTTGTAAATTCATTTAGAAGCAACCATATTCTTCGTTTATCTAACGAAATCAATCTTCTTTTAAGAGAATATTAGATGGCGTTGATTTCATATATCCCAACGCCACTTTAATTGCTGCATACTGTGCTTGATCTATTTCGATCATTAATTGTTTTGAGGATCGTCCATACAGTAAAAGTAAAGTATAATAGTCTAAATGTGGTTGTACTTAAGATTTATAAATAGTTAGTAATATGTTCGGTTTACACCCCCAACATGTACGGCATAGGCACTTCATAATATTTATTACTTTCATTGCTTTCCCACGTACATTTCCGATTTGTGGTTTACATGTCATTTTTTGATCAAAATAAACACCCAGATATTTTATACTGCTTTTCCACGGAATTTTGTCCCTATCAAAATTGACATGGAGATTTGGTGGCGCTTTTCTTCTTCCACGAAGCATAGCCGATGACTTACTAGGTGACAATTTCAATTTCGTTTCCTCATCCATTCTGCTACATTTTCCAGGGTTTTATTAATTCTATTTGTCAATTCTGCTAGATCCTATGCTGACCCCATAAGATAGTTATCATCAGCATATTGACCAATTTGTGTACCAATTTGTGTAGCACATTCTATAATCGATGATGCATATATATTGTAAAGAAGTGGGTTAAGTGAGGAACCTTGTGGTGAACCTTTACTTATGATCCATGGCCCCAACATCTGTCATGTCTCATAATCTTTGGAGTATATCTTTCTACCATGCATAATTGAAAAAATTATGTGTATAAAATTTTCCGGAATTTCAATTTGTTCCATATCTCTAGCCAAGATTTCCAGGTTAACTGAATCATATGCATCTTTGATATCTACGAAGACTATGATGATGAATTTGTTCAAGGAATTTTGTTTATATATACGAGGTCTGTTCAAAAAATAAGGTGAATTTTAATTTTTCTCAAAACACATTTATTTATTCATCCATTTCTATTTTTTCCCCTTCAAGATATGATACACTTGTGCCAGCGTTATTTCCAATCCTCGAAGCAGTTCTGATATGCACTTTTTGGTATGATCTTGAGCTCTCTAAGCGATCCGGTTTGTATCTCCTCAATCGTCTCAAAACGCTGTCCTTTCATGGGTCTCTTCAATCTTGGGAACAGGAAAAAGACGTACTTTTCAAGCAGTCACCTCTAGCGAAAGATCGGTCAATGGGGATAGTTGTGTTGGATCACGAGATTCAATGTTGCCGCGATTTAGTGGAAGAAATCTCGCATCCCCTAATTCGCGTAACATAAACCGAGGAATAAAGAGAAAGACGGCTCAAAGAGAATGTGCTTTGTTGCCGGGTACGTTTTATTTTCCAGGTGAAAAAGAAATCTGAACACCATTCTTTGTACCGATTAAACGCTATTTCATATACACTCCGTGATTTTTCCGGCAAAAGGGAGTCCACGATATTTCGCTTCATTTCTTCCAAATCAGAAGGTAAACTACCAGTTTCAGAACCACTCATTATTATTTTTTATTCAATTCTACGGACAACTGTTTTTGACAGCAGCAAAGACGGTATTGAAGGAGATGGGGTATATTCTCTATCAGTTACCGAACTTGGCATAAAGTCTTCCACATTGAAAATATGTCAAAAGGAAATATCCCGCATTTCCTAAACGCATTGGTTATGTTTACCAGAGTCATCGCTCGAGGATAAGCAATGCCCACGCATGATGCAACATTAAACTAAAAGTTTGTCCTGGATGGCTCATCATCCAGCTATCGATCGCCGAGCTGTAAAATGTCTGGAATGGCTTTAGAACCCCAACATCCAGGGGTTATTTGTACAATGTGGTGGTATAGTTATATAGTCACCCCGTTTTCTTTGCAAATGTCTATGGCCTCTATGGATAGATGGCTAACATGGTTATCCATTATTAGCAGAGATGGATTTTCTTTGCAACTAGAAGTATGTCGGATAAAGTGATTTATAACCTGCGCAAAACATTCGGTGTTCGTCCATCCTCCCGTAGCAGCTATCCCTAGGGTTCCTGGTGGAGCTCCGTTTGTCATAAAGTCTTTAAAATGGACACGCGGGAAAATCATAGCCGGGGGAATAGCTACACCTGAGGCCCCAACTATACAACAGGTTGTTACAAGAGTTCCACGTTCGGCACTGGTTGCCTTACTGCTACTTTCATTTAGCTTTTTGCATCATTGTTTTGTTGTTCTTTTTGTACCTTTTTTAGGATATTATTTTGAAAAATCAAGGAACCAAACTCAATTTTAATCAAAATGCTCACCCAATAGGAAATGTCTTGAACAAATTCTAGCAATTCTCAGCATACTTTCGCTCAGAGGACCCCTTTTCGAAGCCCTAATCCATAAGTCACGTCGTTGTTTTGACAAGGCATTTAGATAATCTTCACGGTATTTTAGCGCGGTGTTAAGCCTGAAGAATCGAACTTGGTCTCTTTCCGATCTCATTGAACACTTAACAACATAACAAAACATTGGCATTTAAATGAAAACTCCGTAACAACTTTTACACTGTAAACATTGGTCGAAATGTTATGTTTGCCCTCCAAGCAACATGGCGGATTTGTTGTGACATCATCATAAAATGATCTTTACTAAACTTTACTTCAGTTCATTCTTTCCAATATAAAATGGCAGGTTATAATATTATGGTCCACCGACTACTTAACATTCCGATGTCACCGGAAAACTATATACCTTATATATATATATATATATATATATATATATATATATATATATATATATATATATATATATATATATATATATAAATATATATATATATATATATATATATATATATATATATATATATATATATATATATATATATATATATATATATATATATATATATATATATATATATATATATAAGGTAAGAGCACCAGTAATCAACACTCTTTCACCAGTTATCGTCGCCCCAGTTATCAGTGGTAATATCATAAGTGCAAAAAATTAGCGATAATTTTGCATTAAAGCATTTTTTTCTAAAAACTGATGGACGATTCTTTCAAAAAAATATGAAAATAACCGAACGCAGTTTCTGAAGAAAACACTCTTAGATGCAATGATGTTTAGTTGTTTTCAATGCACGAATGCTATTTAGTGGAATATTTCCAGGATTTGAATAAAATGAGTAAATGAGATCTCAACAACATATATTAATTAGAAATCAAAAAATCTCAAGCAAAACGGTAGGTAGTTAAATTATCATCTAAAACAAAAATTGAAAAATGAAATCTTAAAATTTTAAAACATTTAAAGTTTTAGGAAAAACATATTTGAGTCAATCCTCGTTGTATCTGAAGCTGTAGCAATTTCTGCAAAATATCTTCCACTTTGAAAACAGAGACGTCACTATCGACCATTCGGTATACCGTTTCATCATCATTAATGCACTTCAAGGACATAATTTCAATTACTCCTTTAATATATATCTATATTGGGTGGTTTTGCGGCTTCCACCATCCAATATCACCAATAATGTAAACATAATTTGTCAATGACGAAGAGTCGTTTTCTAGATCTTCGTCTACAAGTAAATCTCTGTCCTGGATAGTCACTATTTCTAAAACATCGTCTAAACTGCCCAGGTAGCACATGACGTCTATATGACGGCAATCACGGATGTCACTACATATGTCCAAATGACGTCAAATATACGTCCAACAGGACGTCAAAACGACGCCGTAATGTCACATCCAGTGGGCGTCATATCCTGACGTCCATTGGACGTCTAATTTGAAACTGAATAGACCTAAAATGGTCGATATAATGACCTCAAAAAGACGTAAAATATGAATCCCAAAAAATTTCAACATTTATTTATATATCTGCACAACTTGGCAACAAACTTCCATAGTAATTATACATATTTACAACTTCATCATTCTTCTTCTGTCCTCTTTTTGGGTCTGGTGCATGCTTCAGCCATGTCTTAATTGTATCCTCTATTTCATCTGAGGAATGTTATTTCTGGGATTTAAGATTACAAATTAGCTAGTTCTATCAATTTGATTGTGAATGCAGATTTTGCGTTGCTGAATACGTATAACCAGCTTCCTTGGAAAGTTGTTTGATAATTTTTTAAATTATTAAAGAATTTTCCTTGTTCACTTTATATAATGTATGAAATTGACCATGGTCGACTAGTATGTTTTTCATGATTTGATTGTTGTATTTTGCGTATTAAGCGACTAGAATATTCGGAGCGCGCTCTCGTGGGTATTTCCAAAGGTTTTAAATCACTATGTTAGTGTGCCTTGGAATCATATACACCACTGTTGTAGAGTAGATATCTTCATATCAGGAGGTACGTGTTCGAGCGACGAATTTCTGCATTTTCAGTCTAAGCGGTGAATTGTTCTTTCCCAATATCTTTGGTGGGATGGCGCTCTGGATTGTTATCCGACCAGTGTTACTGACCACGATTTGTATTGGGGAACAATTAGAGATTTGTTAATTCACTCCGAGTCAAATAAGCTGCACTGATGAGATCTAATAAGGTCGAAACAGCTGTATGCAGATTTTGAGTCGGGGTGACTTGACAATTTCTATAATTCGCCGTTTGATTGTGAATGCAGATTTTGCGTTGCTGAATACGTATAACCAGCTTCCTTGGAAAGTTGTTTGATAATTTTTTAAATTATTAAAGAATTTTCCTTGTTCACTTTATGTAATGTATGAAATTGACCATGGTCGACTAGTATGTTTTTCATGATTTGATTGTTGTATTTTGCGTATTAAGCGACTAGAATATTCGGAGCGCGCTCTCGTGAGTTTATCCAAAAGTTTTAAATCACTATGTTAGTGTGCCTTGGAATCATATACACCACTGTTGTAGAGTAGATATCTTCATATCAGGAGGTACGTGTTTAAGCGACGAATTTCTGCATTTTCAGTCTAAGCGATGAATTGTTGTTTCCCAATATCTTTGGTGGGATGACGCTCTGGATTTTTATCCAGCCAGTGTTACTGACCACGATTTGTATTGGGGAACAATTAGAAATTTGTGAATTCACTCCGAGTCAAATAAGCTGCACTGATGAGATCTAATAAGATCGAAACAGCTGTATGCAGATTTTGAGTCGGGGTGACTTGACAATTTCTATAATTCACCGTTCGATTGTGAATGCAGATTTTGCGTTGCTGAATACGTATAACCAGCTTCCTTGGAAAGTTGTGTGATAATTTTTTAAATTATTAAAGAATTTTCCTTGTTCACTTTATGTAATTACATATAACAATAACTCTTATGAATACATTACTTATGAATATTAATCACACAATTATGACAGTTACTTATATTAATATTATTAGGGATATTAACAGAAGTGGCAGTGTTGAAATTAGAATTAGAAGCGTCACTAATTAAATTATTGTACTAGTTTTCGAGATATTATTTTCGTTAGGGCCCTTTTCAATCTGTGAAGCTATGTGAATTTTGTTTCTTAAAGAATTTTCTACGTATCCCTCTGCTACATTGGCTGATTTCCATCATCCGTGTCTCTTCAAGTTGGTTATACTAGCACCACTTTCAGCGAGTAAAGTGGCTAAGGTCCTGCGTAAACAGTGCCCGGTGTATTCTTTGGAATTCGGTAATTTAAGAAAGTCAGCAATTGTGCAGCCGATTTTTCCATAAGTATGAATACCAATAGGTTGTATAGTATATTTTCCGTTTTTATAATGAACAAATAATCTACGATGTGGTATGTTTACTTGACGCAATGACAAATATTTTTTGAATAAAGAAATATTGTTTTCTCCGAGGCTTTCTCCAATGACGACAAAGGTTCTTTCGATATTTGTTTTCGAATTAGGAACTTTAATCACTAACATGGTTGTTTTATCTTCTATATCATCCAAATTCATTCTACAAAGCTCTTCACGACGACAAGCGCCTGCCCAACCAATTATTATACGTGTTCCTAAATGTAACTAAAGTGATAGAAGTGACAGAAAGTCGTTTCAAAATATATTTATGTGACTAAAATGTTCCATTATGGAACGCCGCACAAGTGATTTGAAGTGATGGAAGTTACGTTGCTCTGAAGCATCATTACTTCAGTTACTTGTGGTATTTTAACCTCTAAACACATAACAACAACAACGACTCCAGCAGATGAACCACACGAATTAATTTTTTTTTTGCAAAACCGTGAACATAAAAACGAGAATGAGTATGGATTCATGTGAAACTAGTCATGTGGTAAGAATTTACGTTTATTTATTCATTCATTAGATTTAATTAAGATTCATTGATTTCTTCATCATGACAAAATCTCTACAGACTTCTGAAGTATTTACATGATGCTGTTTTTTCCACCAGGTTGACCCAAGTGCAAATGGACAGGAATTCTTTTGTGCTTATTGTAAAAATTTCATTGCAACATACTCAAATATTCTGAGCGATGAAAAACACATTTCTCAACGTTACTGCCTTCGCAGCTCATCATCTATTCAGTTAGATTTCAACATGTGTCTAATCTATGGAGACAAAGTCGGGACGAATACATCAAAGACATTGTCTCAAATTGAGAATAGTAACACCACTTCATCCCTGAGTTCTTCTGCTTGCTCTGATGTAAACCAGCTACCGGAAACCTTTTCAGAAGTTGCCTCAGAAGTAACAGAATCTACTAAAGATTATTGGTCAGAGACACAAATCAAAATGCTCATTGCTATTTATGCTGAACATACTGATAAACTCAATTCAGCTAACTATCCTATCACTCGTTTTTTCACACTTATAAGTGAAAAAATGGCAATGGATGGAATCAATAAAACTGCAAAGCAGTGTGAAACAAAATGGAATAACCTGAAGAAAAGCTTTAATAAGGTTGAAAAGAAGAACAATGAAACAGGAAATAGCTTCACAAAGTTTAGATAATTCAAGGAAATGAATGAAATATTGAAGAAAGATCCAAAAACAAACCCTATTTGTACTGTCAGTTCAGTTCAGGTGAAAACCACGAACGTTCAAAATGATGAAGGTGAAAGCTCAGATTCTTGTCGTAAGACCAGAGGCAAAAAAAGGAAGTTATCCTATGCAGAAGTTGAAGATAGAAGGCAGAAACGACATGAGGAGAAAATTGCTCAAAAGAAAGAAATGTTTGAGTGGTTTAAAAAAAAATTCAAAGAAAGAAGATTAAAACGTATGTAGACCAGTAATATCTAAGAATCCTATTTGTGTTCTCACATGTTGTTGTCAAGAGTGTTTTCATATTTGTTGTTCTTCATATTTTGTTGATCAGAATGTTTTTTCACATTTGCTAAATTGTTAATCTTTATTATTGTTATTTTTTTCTAATGTAAATTTTCCTATTATCGCTAGATGCAATATTATGAAAATTTGAATGGTATTCTATTTGAGTATGATTTGATCCGTTGTGCTTATTAATTTTGTTTTCATGAATAAGGTATAATAAAAATGATACTTTCGTTAGCATATTTTATTTAGTATAATTTTATTTAGTATAATTTTGAGGAGAATGATCTTGATTTATTGTATAAGAGAAAAACAAGAAAAAAAATGTATCTATAGTATACAAAGTTCAAATACCTTTAAACTTTTCAGCAAATTTTCTTAGAGAAAAATTCGCTTACAGAGACAAAAAATTTTCATGAATATAAATTTATTCAAATCATTTAAGAAAAGTCGCTACTATGAGGGACTTGTTCCCTTTATGGATTCTAAAAATTATTTATACTATTCAAGTGTAGCACAAATAGCATTTCTTTTCATCTGCCCCTGTCTCCTTAATTCATTAAGATGAGCTTCTGGGATTAATTCCTCTTCATCAAGATTATCTATTTCTGCATCCGCCTCCCAAATATCGTTGTTGTCAATACAAATATTGTGTAAAACACAACATGCTACAATATATCTGGGCGCCCAGGCTAAATGTCTTATAAAACTCTCCATCGTCCTTTCAAAGGCCCAAATGCTCTCTCTACAATAGTACGGGCACTAGACAATCTTGAGTTATAGCGCCTTTGAAGAGCATTTAGATGACCATTGTCTCTGAAGGGTGCCATAAGCCTTGGCATAATAGGATATGCTTTGTCTCCTATAAGATGGCAATCTCCAGGGAACTTCTCATCTTGATGTAGGAACCTCCATGCATCCGACCTTCTCAAGGCTTCAGCATCATGAATTGCACCCGATTCTCCAGCATATACATATGTTAATCTTCGCTGCTGATCAACTATTGCCTGTCAAAAAGAAATACTGCAGACTTTCAAATAGTGACATAACTCAAATCTTACCGTTAAATTAAGATCAGCAAATTTCTTGCGACATACATATGAATTGCCATTCACTGTTGGCTTTGGTAATGCAATGTAACTCCCATCAATTGCTCCAATAGTGTTGGGAAATCCAGCCCTATGTAATCCTTCTATCACATGATTCACTCTTAACCCAGTTGGCCACTGTATAACTGTCCTCATGGAGGAGTGCCACAGTTACTCTTCTCACTATTCTATGAGCCGTGCCTTTTCCTACTCCAAATCTTGAACAAACAGATCTGAAAATAAATTCAAAATTAATATAACTTATATGTAAATACCTATATGAGTCAGGAGTACCAAAATGCCACAACGCTAATAACAGTTGCAATTTGGGCTCCAGAGGATACCTTCCAAGGTGGATATGTTCTCGCCTCAACTGTGGCCCAATTTTGTTAAGTAGAGCGTTGGATGTAGCTCGAGAAGTCTAAAATTCTGCCTGAACTCTTCGTCACTGAAATTATTGACCACCTCCTCAATGTAATTTAATATTGTTGGTCGTACATTTCTACGATCAACATCACCATCTGAATCTGACGATGAGGAAGAATCAAGCAGTAACACAAAGAACGCAGCTGCTTCGTTCTGATTCATACTCGTAGTCGTATCGTATTTACGCAAATTTCAAATGATCAAAATGTGAAATGACAAAAGTGATGAGATTCGTTTCTTTTTTAAGTAATTATTGACGTTTGCAAGTGAAATATGACATATAATTCTACATCACTTTAGTTACGTTTAGGAATACGCCTATTAATGCAACCTAAAATAAAAATAATCACAAGAAAGAATAGGAATTAGACATAATTTTATTACCTTTGTCATTAGGTAGATATTATCTTCGAATAAGAAGTGATCTATTTCTTCTTTATTCAATACTTTTGATTTTTTTGGTTTATAGCCAATGGATTTTCTTTTGAGGAAAGCAATAACTTTGGGATAGCGGCTTATATCTATATTATTTTTAATATTAATTGTGGACTTAAGCATAGAGTAATTGCTCCAGAGGCTTGATGGCTTTAAGATTTTAGATTTTTCCATTAAATATGCAATAATCATTTGTTCATTTATAGTATGCACATTTTTATCATTGCTCCATTTTTGAAATAAATTGTAGACCAATTTATACCTCTCTGTTGACTTTACTGGCAATAATTCATAAATGGCCGCTTTAGCAGATTCAATAATCTCATGTGGAATCATTTCAGCCTCACTTTCACTACTGATTTCCATTTTTTGGATTTTAAAGACGAAAAAGCCCACGAACGTTACATGACGAGCGCTCTCATAATAAAATACGAAGTTCACGTTATTGTCGAAGCCGCCTACATAGATACCCAAAATCATTCCGAGAGTAAAGAAATAGTTCCGAAAGTACGATTTCTGTAAAGTGATATTTTCGTTTTAATAAATCATACCGAAAATTGTATTTTCGAGACGGCCGCAGAAAAACTTTTTTAAGATATTGAAAGTTACAATATCAGTACTAGAATCAATATCGCATTTCTTAATTTTTGATAATGCACTCAAAGAGTTGGAGATGATCAAAATCTTCCTCCATTTCATTCGGAATGCTTCCACCGTAGCCCTACCGATTGCGAAGGTTTCTGCAGTACATATTGACCAGTGATCCGGTAATCTAGCTGATATTCTTCTTTCTATTGACGGAATGTAAATCCCATAATTTAAGGTAACAGACCATTTATTGACACATTTAGAAAAAAAATTGGATACTCGCCTATATTTGATAATCTTAAGAAAAATAATTGTCTCAAATATTCCAATCAAATGTTAAACAAAAGTAACTGTCTTGGATTTCAAGAGTGAATCCAAATGTTGGGAAATAACAATGTGAATAAGATTTTAAAAAATTTTAAAAAAATATCTTACAAACCAAATATTGACACAAATATTTCAACAAAAACCATTTATTGACACACCAAGTATTGACATCTCAATTTCGGGTTATTATAGAATGTAAACGTATAATATATTAGTTCAAATTGAAAATTTACGATTCATATATCTCAACAGGCAAAGTGAATTTGTACTTCTGCCGTTCTCCTGTTCCCAAAATTTCTGGAGTGGGCAGAACTCCTAAAATACAGTCTTTGGTTATCGTTGATGAGTCATTCTCATTAAAAACATACATTGTTTTGTCCTCATTTATAAATTTCATTTATTTGTTTCCTGCAGCGTTAGTACTAACCAAAACAGTCAAGTCTTCTTTCTCATCTAAGGTTTGGCAAATTCTTTGAGATATTTCTGGATGTCGTTTCAAAAATAACCTGTACCATTTATCACTGGGTCGGTTGTCATTTTCAAAACTTTCTTGCTTTTTTAATTCTTTCATTATTTTTTTGAACTGAATCAAATAACTGTGTCTTTGTGACAGGAAAGTGCCTGCCCGCTAACGCTAAAATTAATTCAACTGAAAAAGACTCCTCTTCAGTAGATAGTATAGTTGCAGGTCCTGGAGGGCAAACTAATGGAGATCTACCTTCTTTTTTATGAAGCAGCGTAGTTCTAGGTACACCATATATTTCAGCGGCTGTTGCCACAGGAACTCCTCTCTTCACATCTTCTAGAGCTTGACCAATATTTTCAAGACAATAGCTCTTTCTTGAAGCCATTCCTGAAAAATTATTCGAAATACCTATTATTGACACCTTGTAACCAATTATTGACACTCCATGTCAATAGTTGGTTGTACTGATTTTTCGGGAAAAAATCGGCACTGGCAGCACCCACATACAACAAACTTTTACACTGTATTGAATTCTCCAAAAGAACGTGAAAACCTATTATGGACATTTGTGTCCATAATTGATAAAATAGATTTTCAGTTAACCAATTATTGACATGCAAGTTTCTGAACACATGCTTGATGCTGGAATGATTTGCAACTGTTTATGGCTTATACTAACCCTTCTTGAGGCAAAAATAGCTTACTTTCATTAATACAGCAACAAACATACATCCTATAAACTTTTGAAAAAAGTACTCACCTTAAATATCAACGTAAATATCACTTAAATTTCACAATATTGGATACACGACTACGCATGTTCCACTCATACACTGAAATGAATTCCCGTACAAATATTGTGGCGTGCTACAGGGTTGCCTAAGATATCTAACTAATTATAGTTGCCACTTATTCAATTTTATCTGCGCATAAATTCTCAAAATTTAACATTTTGAAGAAGACTGTCAATAAATGGTTATGTGTCAATGGTCGATTGCCTTACTAAATCTGGATGTCGTGGCAGAGAAGCATCGGTGTAAATGTATATGTAGTTCGAGAATTTTTCTTCCAACAATTTAGCAAGGTTAATCTGATTGGTAATATCGCTTTTGGGAAGACCCGAGTGAATAATTGTGGGAGTTGGTCTCTTCATAGGTGGCTCAATTTCAAACATAGGCGGTGAGTTAAATTGATGTATCATAATTATTAAGGGTTAAAATAAAAGAAATTTTACATCCCCTTCGCTATATTGACGTCATTTCATTAGTATTGTTTATTAAATTGAATACATGATGATGTGTAAATCTTCGTGCCTTTGTAATATATTTCACACGCAACCCTTTTCTTCTAATATTGAGAGGTAACTCTCCACTTTCCGATATCATTATCGACGTAGGTGTTGATCGCATATATCCTGAGGCTAATTTAATAGATGCAAATTACATTCTGTCCAATTTGGTAAGTGTAGTCTTTGCACATTTTCCAAATAATATGCTACCATAATCCAGTTGAGTTCTAACAAGACCTTTATATATATTTAATTGTGGATGGGTGTGCTCCAAAACTGATTCTGCAGATACATTTCATTAAATTCAAACATTTTAGTGCTTTGGCCTGAATATAATCAATGTGTGGTTTCCACTTCATTTTCGCATCCAAATATACACCTAAGTCTTTGTGAACCAAGCACCTGGGAATCCCGTTTCCTCTTATATTTAGTGTTATATTATTTATTGGAATTTTAGATTTTGATATTAACATCCATACTGATTTATGTGTAGATATTGATAAGTTTCTGTAATTTAGCCACTGTTTGAGATTATTAAGGTTATCATTCATTACCTCACGCAATTTTTCAATGTAAAAGCAGCTGCAACGGTTATAATGGTAAAATATTAATTATTTATTTTGCACAATGATCTGAAATTGGCCTTCGTATGTTGTCAGCATCTTGCCCTGAAAATGTTTTCGACATGCTTTCGACATATTTTCTGGAGATAATTCATTACAGAAATCAACGAAATATTCTTTTTTTAACCGTTGTATCATTCTTGATTTTGACCTCTTGTTTCTCCAGAGACGGGTTTAATTTGTTTGTAAAAATGTAGGTAAAGCCTACACAACATTTTCTGCTTCATTATTTTACCAATGACAATTATAGTTACTGTCCATCTTACCCTCGTATTTTGGAATAGCATCAGAAGTCGACATAATAAAACAATCTAAAAATTCATCCACAGTATTTCCTTCCTTTGAATTCATATAGTTATGTATAATAAATTGTGAAATCAAAGGCATTTAATTTTCTTTTATAATAAAAGGTCGATACTTGGCCCTTTGGTAATTGGACAACGGCCTGAAGATCGAAACAAGAAACAATAAGATTTGAATTGACTTCCCTGCTTGCTTCCTTATAATGTTTTTTCTCTTCTCGTGATAGTTCTTTTTCTTTTTTATGTAAATCCATCTCTTGATTTATGTTGATCCTTTCTTCTTCTGAGCTATTGTTATAGCTTTCGCAGAAGGAACATTGGTCTTTTTTTGGTTGAAAAAATCCAATGTTAAATTTTGTAGTCAGTATTTCTTCATACTTATGCTGTTTTGCAAAAGAAATACCTCTATTTTGACAGCTTCTTTTGTATAGTCTGTACCGTTAAATGGGGTGAATAACAACAATATTCAACATTTCCGGTTGTATAACTTCAAAACGGTTTTACTTAGAAAACTTGTTCTTATCGCAAAACTGTTTTATTAACTTCACCCTCATCCCTGCAAATCGAAATTTTTCGATTTTTTTTGTAAATGCCCTTTTTTTAAAAAAATAGAGTGTGTTGCGATTCACCTTACATCCGGTGTGAATAACAACACCTGCTTGATTTAACGTGTTTTGGCTTTCACGCTGTCTAAGAGGTGGAAGATCTCACATTTTAAAAAAAACATTGTACACTAAAAAAAAATTAACTTCATATATTTAAAAGTGAAAATTTATAAATAAACTGTCTAAGAGGTGGAAGACAACACATTTTATATTTAAAAAAACATTGTACATTACAGAATAAATTAACTTCGTATATTCAAAGGTGAACATTTATAAATAAACAAAAATTTTTTTCTTCGAAACAAAATATTCACTTTCTTAAAAAAACACATAGGTATAGGTACAAAAGTTACTTCCACTTGAAATATCAAAATGCCTTTCGGCCCTTTTCAGGGTCCTTAACTTTGCCAATAATTTGGTTGAAACTGAATTCGGTCAGATCTGGAATGTCTGGATAAACAAAATATGTTTTATTTGGAGGTCTCTTCATTGAAGGCATCACCCGAAGAAAATTTGCGGTGTAATTTTCATCGATGGATTGAACTCTACCAATGTATTTCTGACTAAAAAATTCAACCAATATCCAATCGTCTATTTTTATAGACTGAATAGTAACTGGAAATACACCTTCGAACGTTTTACCGTTCTTGGTAACAAAACACTCAATGGGGCAAAGGTGACACTACTGGTGCTTGGTCCTTGAGAAAAATCAGGGAGACTTTCTTCGTCATCTTCCATATGATCTTCCATTTTATCATCTTCTTCATTGGAATCACTACATTTGGTTTCATCTGTTCCTGCTACACTTCGCCCTGGTAAAACGTTAATTTTTTTTCGCTGTTGCCTTGGTTTAGGGAGATTCTCGTATCTTAGTTCTTTCAAAATATCAACTACAGAATCTGTTAAAGCTTCCGCATCATTTTCAGGAACTTGTGAATCTGATGGTAGTCTTGATAATATTTCATCTGGATTTATTGGAACAATTCCACATTTTCGAAAACCCGACCTAACATTTTTTGCCGCATTTGGTTTAATGGCTTCCAACAATAATTTAAGCAGATGAGGAAATGTGGTCTTTGGGATGCTCGATTCTCTTCGGCCCGGGCCTTTTTTCCAGTCGGTTAATATCTTACGCCAAGCCTCATTAAATGGGCGAAAAAAGCCATATCCAAAGGCTGAGTCATGTGGCTGGAATTCCCTGGTAGAAACACGAATGATATGTCGTGCTCTTCACATCTTTCTACAGCTTCCAAAGAGATGTGCGAAGAGAGATTGTCCCCTATTAACACTTTTTTTCCTGGCAGGTTTCGAAAATACGGAATGGCAATGGTCTCAATCCAATCCTGGAAGCAGTTGCTGTCGAACCATCCAGAAGGGGTTGAACTGAAACGAGCACCTCGTGGCCCTCCTATCTTCCAAGTTTCGTACATATGTTTGGCCTTATACACCACGAAAGGAGGTAAAATTGTTCCGTCTGCTGCGGCTGCAAACATAAGGGAGGTGGCCGACTTACTGTGGTTCATTACCCTTTCCGGGTATTTCATTCCCCGTTTTGAAATTACTCTTTTTCGTCCTGGGTCGTCAGTCAAATTGGTTTCGTCGTAATTGACGATATTGGACGGACTGACACCATCTATTGAGTTTCGAAGATTTTCAAAATAACACCCGACTTGTTCAGTAGTTAGTCCAGCCCTTGACCTTTTAATGTTTTGACAGAACCTCATCGAGAGTCTTTCTTTGTGACGCTTAACGAAACCCAAAGCAAACTCCATCCCCGGCATATTGTTTTGAAACCGTTCAACTCGTCGGCCGATTTTGTCCAGATAATTTTTCACTATAACTCTCAGATCATATAAATCCAATGGTTGTCCCCATTCGGAGCACTGAACTAATCTGTTTACAATTTGGAGCTCAACTTCTGCAGACAACACAGTTTGACCACCTTTGGAAAGACACTTTTCACCCCTTTCTTCTTTGTTTTTGCGTCTACATGATACTCTATAATCAATTTTATATTTAGCTGCTGCTACTCTAAGTGAAACACCATTTTGAACTTCCTCAATCGCATTTTTCTAAACAACGGCAAGGTTTAGCCCTCGGATCACGCTTATACTCACGAGGCATCTTTGTCACTAAGCGAAAAACAAAACTCCGTGATATGCGGCGGACCGACAAGCGTTAACCTGTTGTTGCGTTTGACCCCACTTTTCCGCCATGTGTGACCAATCAAATTCAAAAATTCATAGATTCCAGGCATTTTAGTTTAGGTGTGCCAAGTTTAAAAATTATAAGTAGAAATGTATCAAAGACATGTGTTATCGAGCTTTACCTCAAATTCAAATGTTAAGGAAGTTTGTCAAATAAAGTTTTTTCAGGGACAAAATCTTATTGAAAATTGATGATTAATTAAATATTATAACCTCAAACATTATTCTTTCGGAAATCTGGTTTTTGTGCTTCATGTATTAGGTAAAGTTCCCATATATATACAAAAAATATTTCAACCGCCTGAAAAGCATACAGAGTGGTGAAAAAAATATAACGTTGTTTTCCTGAAAACTGTTGCGATTGGTACAATAGTTGCGTTTCACCCCATTTTACGGTACATTTCGGCTTGGTTTAAGTCTCCGTCGATATATTCTCTTTTAGTATCGGACCTACAATAGTGGCTCTCTATTCTAGCAAATGAATTTATATGTTCAATTATATCTTTGATGATTTGAGGGTCTGTTTTGGGTTGGTTCAAATGTTTGCCCCTAAGATCTGGCTCAATAACTCCTGTAGATGACGTCTTTTTTTTCTTACAGTAGTTAAAAAAGTTGAGCTAATGCATAATGTATCAGTAAACATCTTTTTACAAACTTTGACTTTATATCTGTTGATGATGAAATTGTAAGAATAATTTGCTGATCTGTGCGAGTCATCTTTCTTATAAGAGTATTTTGGTTTTACTTCATCCATTAGCTTTGAGATAAAGTCTCTTTTTCTGTTGATATCAGTAAGCGTTAGAAAATCCGATAACAATTTATTTCTATGCTCCAAGTCAACATTTTCTGAACACTTTAATTTACAATTGTCTCCATAGCCTTCTTTTACAGTTTTTGCCTGCTTCAGGTTACCTGATTTTGTTTGATAAGCTTCACCTGAATTTACTTTGAAATTTTTCACATTTCTTGCCTAAAGTTTATCACTTTTCAACTCTAATATTCACTGTTGAACGTTATTCTCAAAGTTTTCATACTCGCTATCAGAACTATTACCATTTTCATCTGGTATGTAATCATCAATCTCATCAGGAACATCGTCCTCATTAAGGTTATTGCCATCATCTGCTATATTCACTTCTTGATCATAGGTTTTAACTTCTTCCTGTTCCTGATATTTCTGATTATTATTGTTGTCTTCCGTAACAAGCTGTACTTCTTGTAATTCAATATTAGTATCACCAAACAAAAATTCAGCTTGAAAAACATCATCAGCTGTAATATTTTCATTATTATATGCCGTTAAAATGTAAAGATCTTCTGAATTTGGATGCGCCACTTCCAGAACTGGTACAGAACTGGTCTCATCTTCAACAAAATGTGATTGTCGAGTCTCAACTTGAGGCCGGTTTTCCATCTGAAAAACAAGTGGAACGAGTTAGGCCTTCTCTTAACTACACGCTCGGGATTGTTAAATAATAAACTTAAATCTTACCTTTTCATGATCCGCTTTGGGTTCCTCCACAAACAATATCTGTAGCATCTTTTTCCCTCTGCCTTCATTGAGATTTTCAATGAAACCATTCATTCCGGAAACTAATAACTAATACACTTTCAGAAATTTTACAAACCTTTCAAACTATCTTGCCAATTTCACAAATTCTCTTCAAGAACAATAACAAAGCACAGGTTATGTCTATGAACAGCTGATAAATACAAAAACATTTTGTGATATTACACTATTGCACTATAATTAAGGTTTGGAACAGCACAAATGTTTTGTGATGTTTCAGTATTGCTCTAGAAACTAAAATATATTTATTGGTGAAATACTGTACTATTTTGAGTTGTTATTGTGTTGACCCACCAAAACCACCACCTCAGGATGAAGTAAGAGTAAAACAAATGTTGAAAAAAATAGGAAAATGTAATATTTTGATATATTACTGTGTTGCTTCGGACGCAGTTCGGTGTCTTTAATCAGAATTAGTAATATCTCAAAATGTCAAAATTTTGAGATATTACTGTTTTGCACTGGGACAGCGATATATATATATATATATATATATATATATATATATATATATAATAAAATTTTGATACCTTTTCGACCCTCAGGTTAATTTAACAAATAAAAATTAATCGGGTGAGGGGAGGGGTCAATGACTATTGGTTGGTTCCTTTTTCTTATTTATTCCTCAATATTTCGTCCCTTATTTGGAGACTTTCTCAAGAGGATCTACAACATAATATAATATATTACTAAAATAAACATTAATTGAATAACACTTACAGAAGTGGAAACTAGTCACAAGCTCTAAAATTGAAAAACATTAAAACAAATATAACATCGAGAACAGACATGACACGTAGGTACTGTGTATAAAACGAAGACTACGAAGTCAAATAAAAACAAACAAATCGATCGACGCACAGGTGGAATATAAACTAATCACCTCTTCAAATGTCTCAAAATATTACAATAGATATTGCTGGTATTGTCAGTGTCGGTCTTAAAATTGACAGAATTCACGCTGGAATTGATGTGGCACATTTCTAAAAATAATCGGCATCTATATTTTTCTTCATGCTCTAAGATTTTAACATCCTCAAACTGAAATTTATGTCCTGTGTCCACACAATGTTTCGCTGCCGCGCAAGATAACTTTTTAATTCGAATATCACTTCGGTGTTGAGTCATTCTATTTTTTAACCACTTTTTCGTTTGGCCGATATATACGCCAGAGCAGTCTGCACAAGGGTTCTTGTAAACCACATTGCTGTTAAACGGAAACGGTGTTTTATCCTTAATTTTGGAGAACAGATCGGAAATTTTGATCTGATTGTACTTCGCCAATTTAACAGTTTTAAATTTTGAAAATATTAAAACCACAGAATTCGTTAGTCCCTGAATATACGGAATTCTCCTGAATTTAAAATCTAAAGGAGCTTCTTCGGTTGGTCCGTCGTATAATCGTGTGTTATGAACAAGCTTATGCAGGATATGCCTTGGATATCCGTTATTCAGAAACATGTTCAAAAGCCCATTCAAATTTTCCCTATGGAACCTTTCATCGCAAATGCGTAATATTCTATTCTTCATAGCAGTTACTACGTTGAACTTTTGATTTGTTGGATGGTTGGAATAGAAATTGAGAAAACGTCCTGAAGCTGTCGGTTTTTGATACCAATTCAGGATAACTTCATTATCATCCAATCTTATGACTAATGTGTCCAAAAATGGCACACTTCTGTTATTTTCTAAACCTAATGTGAACTGCAAGTGATCGTCAAATGAATTGAATATCTCCAAAGTAGTTGCAACATGTGATTCAGGCACGGCACAAATGAGATCATCAACATACTTGTAGATAAAGGGCACTTCAAAAGGCAGCAGCGGAACAACGTTGTCCAGCAAATGATCCATTACTATCATAGCCAGAACTGGACTTATAGGTGATATAGAATTTGTTTATAAAACTTTTCTTGGAAAGAAAAATATGTATTTTCAAAAATGAATCGAATCAACAGCAAGAAGTTTGATTTTTTGATGGAAGTGTATCTTTCAATTGATTGCCAGTTATTCTCGACAATCAGCAAAATGAGGTCTACAGGTATATTCGTGAAAAGCGATACCACGTCTAAGGAAAGCAAGACGTACCCGTCAGGAAGAATGACGCCTCTCATGAGATCCACAAAGTCAAATGTATCCTTAACATTATACTTCGACTTATTGTCAAAGGTCTCACCCAGTATATTGGCCATGAATTTGGATAGTCGGTAAGTCACAGAATTTATCGAACTAACAATGGGCCGCAAAGGAATGTTTTCTTTATGAATTTTTGGAAGACAGTACAACTTAGGAAAAAGTGAATTATGTATTGTCAAATCCTTAGCCTGCAAATTATTCAATTCAAGATCTGTGTGTAATGTTTCAACTAGTTTATTGTATTTTCCTTGAATTGAAGTTGTCGGATCTCGGTCTATTTCAATGTATGTCGTTCTATCTTCAAGCAATTTCAACGTTTTGGTAATATATTCTTCTCTTCTCATAACAACACTACACCCTCCCTTATCAGCCTGTATGACAAGCAATTCCAGATTCGCCCGTAGAAATGT
>JARQZK010005145.1:275000-348452 GCA_030704885.1 Cynegetis impunctata
ATTGAAAATTCTTTGACATTTATTGACTTGAAAAAATTGAATAGATAAGATTGATCTGTTTTGTTAAAAATTCTTTCGGATGTAGCTGTTCTTTGTTATTCATTACGTGCTATTCAGTCTAATATTAACATTCAAAATTGTTATCATTAGAAGGCAAGGGAAACTACATAAACCTTTACCTATGTAATGTTCGAAAATAATAATAATAGGGTACTATTTATTTAATAGAAAAGAAATTAGTCACGGGAAATATTAAAAAAGTAGAGTAGAATTATCGGTATAGAACGTTTATATGGAAGCAGCCGTTGACACGTGTTTCGGACTCTTTGGTCCTCATCAGAACGGCGTAGCTAAGTATTGGATTGAAAATTTGGAGATGAAAATAGTTTAATAAATAAAATCCTCTGTTATGGAAGAAAATCACTTATTTGTGGTTTATTGTTTGAACTCTCCGGTATGGGAGATTTGGTCAAACTTTGCCACGGAGGCGATTAATTCCATCCGAGAGATCTCAGAAAGAGTAAATTAATATTAAAAAAGAAAATTAGTTTTGGGAAAATATTAAACAAGTAAAGCAAAAATTATCGGTATAGTTCGTTTATATGGAAGTAGCCGTTTTTAATGAAATTTTTATAATAAAATCCTCTGTTATGGAAGAAAATCACTTATTTGTGCTAATAATTATCAAGAGATTAAAAATAAATCACAGGCAACAACAATTCGAATAAATAATTATATATATATATATATATATATATATATATATATATATATATATATATATATATATATATATATATATATATATATATATATATATATATATATATATATATATATATGTATACTTATATATTTCTTGAATATATTATATTGGAAAAATAACATTTAACGCAGTGGAGTTTGAAAAAAAAATTTTTTCTCCTTTTTATTCCCGGAGGAGGTCATGGGAGACGGGTAGTCCTCCATCAACTCAACCGCCTCCAGATAACTTTCATCATACACTATTGGAGTTATATCATTATAATTCTTCATGTTATTTAATGGTTTGATTCCTCAATCATCTTTGTCAAATTGTAAATTATGGTGAATAATTGTTGTAACATTATTTGTATTTATAGAACTATTTGGTGACGATTGGTTGCTGTCTCTTTTATACTTTTGTAACGGACTTTTCGTGTCGGTTCTCCTGAATTATAAAGAAGGTATCTTTTAGTTATATACAAGTTTTTTACAGTAAATTATTAACAGAAATCAAATAATTCAATAATATGACCCAGCGCGCATATGCTTCTGCTCTGGTCTCGTTTCGCTGCGTCGACCGCACTTCCAGTGCGCAGGCAGTCCTTTGTCAGTCGAGGATGGAGCGAAGCGCAGGGATGTGCTGGATCTCTGCGTTCTTAGGTCCGCGATTCTGCTTGACGTGATTACGGGGACCGGGGTCGGTTTCGTCGCCGCCAGCTGGTCAACCTCGTTGGCCACTGCAAGCGAGTCAGCTCCCGGTCTATAGGAATTCACCGACAATCAGTACTTGTCGGACGGAACGGGAATAGATTGGTCAATACCCAACCTACGAATATTACCGACAATCAGTACTTGTCGGACGGAACGGGAATAGATTGGTCAATACCCAATCTACGGGGGTTTCCGACAATCAGTACTTGTCGGACGGAACGGAATAGATTGGTCAATACCCAACCTACTAGGATTTCCGACAATCAGTACTTGTCGGACGGAACGGAATAGATTGGTCAATACCCAACCTACGAGGATTTCCGACAATCAGTACTTGTCGGACGGAACGGGAAGAGACTGGTCAATACCCAGTCTCAGGAATTTGTCGGCAATCAATACTTACCGACGGACGGGAGTTAGACTGGTCAATACCCAGTCTAAGGGAGAGAGTTCCCAGGAGTCAGTAACTCCCAAGAACCTTCTGCATTCTCGGTGCTCGGGTTATATAGGCAGTGGCTTGCCCCTCCAGTGGAATAACCAGCTTGCCCCTCCAGTAGAATAACCAGCTTGCGCACCACAAACGTTGGTGCGCGAGCAACAACGTTACACTTTATAATAGTATATTATACGCCAAGGTTGAGAAGTAAACCATTATAGCCCAAGCGAAAGTACCGAGGGATTTACATTGTGTGGGCTATAATAGTCTTCTCAACCATAGTTTATATACTTTTTTTCACTACTAGATATTTTAATAAAAAAAAAGTGATCAACCAAAGAAAAATTTCATGTATTTTTCTTCATTTCGGATTTATACTGTACCTGTTGTTTAACCATTGGCTTTATTTAGTTTAGACTAATCTTTAGATACAATTCATTGCATATTGACGAAGTATGGAAATTAATAAAAAATCAAAAAATAGTAAATTTATTTATTTAGAAAGAAAAAAATAATAATTTGGAATTAGTTATTTTCAGCTTCCTTGTAGGAAAAGTTTTTATTTCATGTAATAATTAATGATGCAATTGTTGCACGTGATATTGATCGTCTTAAATGAACTATTTGAAGGATTATTTACAACTGAATTTTTACTAACCATTCGGGAAATAGCTGAACGCATATTTTCGTTGTCGTGATTCACTGCATTCATCTCGTTATTTTTATTTCGCTCTTTTTCTTCTATCTCTATTACTTTTTCTATTTCGATATCATTTATTTCGTGTGACTCTTCTTGATTTGATTTAACAGGCTCTTGAACTAATTCGGTAATTCTTTTTTATCTGCTATCGACTATTCTATGTACCCTTCTGCTACCGTACTGGACTTCCAGCCACCATGCCTCTTATAAGTGATATCAAGTCACCTCCGTTTTCTGCTAGTTTGGTGGCGGAAGTCCTCCGTAAGCTGTAGCCTGTGTAGGCGTTTACATTTTCTTTTTTCAAGTAGGTGGCAAAATTTTTCGGTACACCTGAAATTTTATTTTGTCTGTAGTCTAGTCAACAAGTGCTTTTTTGTTGAACTTTTTTCGACATTCTCGGAAAGATATGAGCAGGGTGTCATTCGACTCGGAATAAAATGTAGATGTTTTTTGAAGAAAAAAAACAGTTCCGCTCGCGAAAATTGTAAAAGCTATAAACAATTTACTGAAAGATTAAAAGAGAGGTTTGGTTTTCTGCGAATAACTCAGAAACCAATTCAGATTTTTCATATCTGAAAAAAATTCTAAAAGAGGAGGAAATTTCCTATAATGCATGTTTGGCTCCCGAAACTGTAGGATCAATATTCTTAATTTTCTCAGAGGGGTAAAAATACGATCGAAAACGGGTAATCTGGCTTGCGTAAGTCACGCCCATGTTGTACACTTTAACAATAAACATTATTTAACCATATTACATACCAAAATGTATGAACGCAAAAAATCAGGCGCTTATTGGATAGGTGAATGAATAACTCGGTGGCAAAAAAATTTGATCGCGATTTTTCAATTAGTTATGCAATAGTTAATTATTAATTTTTTTGGGCTTGAACATGAAAATTGTAAGTGTTATAACTGTTCAACTATAGGTCTGAGATTTTTTTCCTTTCTTGGAGCTAATTCCGAAAGGCTTCAGAATAGATCATCGTTGAAAAAATTCGAAAATTGAAATTTTCCCGTTTTTTATTAACAATTAACGTAGTTGCAAAAAAAATTAAAATTTTTTTTTATAATTTCAGTGATCCGTTTTTTATTATCGGAAGCCGCATGAAAATGGTTTTTTAAATTTTCGTTAATATAAACAAATGCGTTGTTCATAGGGGAATATATTTTTATTTTACAACTACGTAAATTATCAATAAAACACTGAAAAATGAAAATTTTCAATTATTTTAACTGGGATCTATTCAGAAGCCTTTCAATACTAGCACCAAACAAAACAAAAATTTCAGATTTATAGTTCAACAGTTATCACACTTGCAATGTTCTTTTTCAAGCAGCAAAAAATTATTAATTAACTCTTGTATAACTAATTGCAAAATAACGATTCTTGCCACCGAATTATTGTTCATTCAACTATCCAGTTAATGCCTGAATTTTTTAATTTCTCCATTTAAGTATTTAATATGGTTAAATAATGTTTATTGTTAAAGTGTCCTTAATGGGTGTGTTTTGCGCAAGTCGGATTATCTGTTTTCGGCCGTATTTTTAGCCCTATTAGAAAATGATAATTATTGATTCTACAGTTCCGCAGTTTCCTGTAAGGACATATCCTCCTCTTTTTGAATATTTCTTCAGATATCAAAAATCTCTATTGGTTTTCGAGATATTTGCAAAAAAACCAAACCAACCCTCTTTTTTCTTTCAGTAAATTGTTCATTTCTTTCACAATTTTGGCGAGCGAAACTTTATTTGTTTCAAAAAATATATACATTCTATTCCGAATCGAATGACATCTTGCTCATATTTTTCCGGGACTGCTGAAAAAAGTTGAACAAAAAAGCACTTGTTGACTAGACTACTAGTCGGTTTTCCATTACGAAAAGTTATAAATGCTCGGGGTAGGTCCGGTATTGGCCTTCTTTCAAAATATTTCTTATTTACTTCGATCCGAAGAGTATCAATTATTACAAATTTTCTAGATGTGCCATTTTTACTTTTAGCGATATTAATAACAATTAAATCTCGGATCTCGGATGTCAATATCACTTATCATTAATTTACAAAGTTCATCTGTGCGACAAGCACAGATAGACTTCTATACCGCACGGGCAATTCTTCTTAGTCGACTGATATTGCCGGTTTCACATTGTACGATTACAACACGGGCACGGTTTTTAGCCGTGTTGCAGCCGTCCATTGCCACTGTAGCCACACGGTAACGGTATCGTCTCTTCAGCTCAGTGACCTACGTGACCAAATGCACGCTTTTGCATTGGACGATTTTTAGTCGTGAGTCGTGAGGGAGTTGTCAACTCTTGGACCATGTCCATAACCTCATCTCTTGATAAGCCTAACCCCCACTTTTTCAAAACTCTCAAGCAATCGGCGAATTGAGCTTCATACTCTTGTGGAATGGCAAGTTGGCCCCCTCCCCAGATCCACCTTTAGATACAGATCCGGAACCCTGGGAACCATTGATGTAGTGTCGAAGTGTGCTTCGTGGAATGTTATGGTACCTTTCAGCATCTCTCTGTGTTCGATTTCCGTTGGTTATATCAGCAAGAGCTAGCTCCAAAACCTCTCTGGGGTACGAGCCTTGGTCCGCACCTTTTGCTGTTTTCCGATGATAATGTCTCACCATGGTCTGAAACAAAAAATATACAGAATAAGTTAACTTATAAAGCTATATATGTTCATTTGGAAATGAATATGTATATAATTGGAGAGGAAAGGTGCGTCTGTGAGTCCAACTATTCTGGAAAACGACTTCTAAAGTTTTCAAATTTAATATATAATAATTATATTTTTCGGAAAGTTTTTGTGAAATATGCTAGTAGAACGTTTTCCGAAAAGAAACTTTGGTACTTTATTGGAATGTCTCTATGCCATAAATGTTTCATAAATCTAGATCCCTTAAATTGGCAGAGCACATGTAGCAGACAGCAAAAATAGTGGTGAACTAAATTAGGAATAATTTAGTGCTAATTTAGTACCCAAACAAAAAATTTATTACACTTGCGAAAAAAAAGTTATAACAAATTCTGCCAGCTTGAATTAAAGCTAGCAGACATTCATCAAATGACCCAAACGTTAGTAAAAAAACATTTCCCGACTGAAAAAATATTTCTTCCCGCACACTTCTACTGAAAACAGACGAGTAGTGAAAAGTAAGACCTAGAATTGACCCGGACACAGCATTCTCTGTTAAATGATGATTTTTGAAATGAAAAGGACAAGTCAAGCTCTTATCAGTGGTGCGCATCACGTCAAAAATTTTCTTCTGCATAACACCTTGCCAAGTATATGGTTTAAATGTCGTCCATCTTCTTTTGATAGTCACCCGACTTTTTTTTTCTTTCTGATTACGTTCTGTAATCTTAGAAAGATCTAAAAATTCTTCTCTTGTCAACACTGTTTTGAAAGTGAATTTCTCAGAGTCTTTTTCAGAATTGTTTCTATAAGTATTATCGTGATCATCAAAATCATTTGATTGCATTGATTCATCAGAATCCGAAGAAACAATCTTTGGCGATTCATCGCCAGTTTTTTTGTTGCGTAGAATATCAAAAATTTCGAAAGCATTTGAAGTCACTTTAACGTACAAGGATCTTGGGCTCACATCCACGTCCAATTCCTCAACGATTTTTCTCCAAATTTCATTATTCCGTGACACTACCGAACCGCACTCGGTCAACAGTTCTTGTTTAAATTTCAAACACGTGTCGATAAACGGCTCGCGTTGAATTTTCGGAGGTCGACCAACTTTCACAGAAGTATTAACACGAACCATTTTTTTAAAAAATTTGTTAGTTTTCTTCAAAGCACATTTCGTCGCGACTCTACTTCTGGCATGGAACTTCTGTAACTGATGGTCACGTCTGATAACTTATAATCTAAGTCAGCACACGTTCCCGCTCATTACCTACATCTGCGAAAATTGCTCCGGAGTAATTAGTTTTGGGGTAATAAATTAGCACTAAATGTGCAGAGAAGAATACCATTTGAGTTTTTCTTATTCGATGCATGTCTGTAACTTTTATTTTTAAGCTAGCACAAACTCGCTAATATATTGAAAACACGACACTTTTAAGTGGAAATAATTTTTTTTTCGCTGTAATTAATTAGCACTAAATGCGAGGAACAAAAAATAACAAAAATTTTTTCATTCGAATGTGAGTCTGCTAACTAAAATTTTAAGCTAGCAGACTTGTCCTTAATTTTTAAAAAAAAGGTGTAATAAATTTTTTTTTCGGGTTTTTAATTAGCACTAAATATGTACTAATTTATTACTCCACTTTGATTTCGTTACTGATGATGACGTTTGATAACTTAAAATCTATGTTATCACACAGTCCTGCTCATTACGTATACATGGAAAAAATGCTCCGGAGTAATTATTTTTGCGGTAATAAATTAGCACTAAATGTGTAGAAAAAACACTTTTCAATAATTTTAGAGTTATTTAGTTGGTACAATAAATTAGCACTAAATATAAGAAATGTTTTTTTACTAACGTTTGGGTCATTTGATGAATGTCTACTAGCTTTAATTTAAGCTGGCAGAATTTGTTATAACTTTTTTTTCGCAAGTGTAATAAATTTTTTGTTTGGGTACTAAATTAGCACTAAATTTTTCCTAATTTAGTTCACCACTATTTTTGCTGTCTGCTACATGTGCTCTGTCAATTTAAGGGATCAGCAAATTCATTGGGGATGATTGAGCAATTTGTTTAATTTCGGGAGGCGTACATATTCAATATTCACTATCGCTACTGTTGTCCATTTTGTTCTCTATATATTCGTAAAATTATAATATAATTATTCTGACGTTTCAAATGACGTGCTGTCAGAAAAGATTAGCGTAGTTAGGTATTTGACGTTTTAAAAGAGATGATTTTATTTATTCATTTTAGCGTAATTTCTGATAATCATAGAATGTGATTGGCCAACAAGAGTGAATTCTTTTTCATTCTTCACTGGTACGAAGAAGTTATAGCATTATTCAGCTAAATAATGTAAAAATAATTTGTGCATTTTTATATAGTCGTGGAGAAAATTTCTTCCATGATACCCTCATTAGCTTCAATGCGCACAAATACTACAAACTGATCACAACCCGAAACATCTGTAGATTCGTCAAACTGCAAAGCGAAATGTGGGCTCTTCTTCAATTTATCGACTACATTTTCTTGAATATCATTAGACATGTCGTCTATTCTGCTTGAAATAGTATAATCAGAAAGCGATATGCTTTTTAACTTGTTAACCTCCTGCTTACTGACCATAATTTCAACCATATCTAAAGCTGCTGGCAAAATGAGATTTTCTGCTTCCCTGTTTTAACGAAGCGATAAGCGACTTTGTAGCTAGCTAATAATGCTGACATGTCTAAAAACAAACCAAACTATTTAAAAATGAATAATTAATTCACGAATGAAAAATAAACGCGCGGGAGCCTTACACGCCGAAATTGTTTACAATTATGTTGTATGTATGCAAACAATAAAAAAATAAATATCATAAAATACCTAACCTCAACATTTGAAATAGATTCGACTTGAGCTGGTCTTTACAACACTATCTGAAGACTGAGATAACACTATTGTATTACCTGAATCAAAGTATTTTGCTGCTGGCTAAGAGCTTTCAACTTACGTTCAAAGGAATCCAACGGAATATATCCGCTTCTTTTTGATGATTGGTTGTGCGATGCCGCAAAAGATTTGACGGTTTAATACTCTCACGTTATAAAATATCGCCACAAATTACACATTAAGGTTTATTATTTAGTAATTGTCGTAATGTCTTTTTTTTTCGGTTTTGATTCACCTTCGCCACTGACACTCAAACCAGATGTTGAAGGCTGCTATATTTTGAGAAACACTCAGTTGCAAACCTCTCGCGACTCCTTGCAGACTAATAAGTGAACGTATCATCGTTTATCCCCATATTGAGGAAAAAACATTCTATAATTAATACTATTCCAATAATAAATCATTGAATTAAATACTGAATAGAAGTCACAAGTCACGACAGAACAAAATCATTAGAGTTTGTGAGAAGTACCGGAAACCAAATAAATATATAAACAAATGCTTTAACGTTAGCAACGATCAGTAACAATAACTAACAGTCGAAAAGTGATTTTACTTTATACAAAAACCGATATAAAGAAAATACTTAATTTCGAAGTTGGAACAGAAACAAACCTGAGTAATTATACGAATAACGTATCCTAAAAACTGCTCCAATAAAAAGCAGAGTTTTCTTAGCTCATTTTTATGGTTCCGAAGATGTTGCCGATGTATTTCTCTCTCTCTCTATACTTCCTTTCACTATTTATTGTTGCATTTTGTAATGTCTTGTATTCTCTCTTTATTTATTGCTGCCCTCTACATTATTCTCTTTCATTGCTTTCCTTCTTCTGTCTGGAATTACCTGAAGCTATAAAGTTCTTATTTTTAAAACCGTTGAATATTTATGTTTTTCGTTGTACTTTGCAGATACTGCTCTATTGTATCACCTAAATCTATTTAAGATATACTTTCATATCGGGTATGTATGCGCTACATAACTTCTTCTAATAAAAATGGTACATTTTCTCTCCTTGTTGGTATTTAACCCTTTTTCTTTCTTCCGTTACTTGTTGGCTGTTAATTTAACTTATATCTTATGACTTTCTTACTCTTATCTACTAACTCTTTATAATGCTTTCCTTAACAATAATTATCTATTCCGTTTACTGGTTTTCTCTCTAGTTAATATATTATACCTATATCTGTTTATATCTACTTACATTTTCTTTCGTATTTACTTTCTCTTGATATTTCCTTGTCTTCTGTGTACTTGTATGGTTCTATATATTATTCCCATTTTCCTCTATTGATCTAAATATTTACTCCTCCTTGGTTTTCTTCTATTTTGTTTGGTATTTGATAGGGTGTATTTATATTATTCCTTGAGACTAGAACGATTATTGAGACAATTATTATCACTTTTATGGGTTCTTTTCCATTATATTACTTCTATATTTTCATGTTTATATTCTCTATTTCTGCCTATCCACTTATCTGCATTTCTGGGTACGTGAGTTATGCAAATGACGCCGGTTATTTACATATTCATTTTGTTACTTATGGATATGGAGTTATGTCCGAAACCTCCAATTTTTATCAAGTTCCTATTTCTTACTTATTTTATGCTGTGGAGGCCGACGATACTTTCTGATTTCGTCACTTTCTCACAGTTTTTCTCTAAGGGCCAGAGTTCACCAACAGTTCAATGTTGACTGTGGTTCAATGACAAAATTAAGTTGTACCAACCTCGTTCACTGTTGATCGACAGTTCATAACCAAGATCAGTTGAACGCAGATGCATTGTTGTAGGGATCGGAAGTGTTGGTACTTCAATGATTCCCACACGAGTACCGGTTGTCTAACCAGTAGTGAGAATTTCTCTATAAATTCTCGAGTCTACATGTAATAAAAGACTGTTGTAATTTGTTCCTTTACTACAGTCTATTTACACCTTTTACAACAGGAGAGAAGCGTTAACAATATAGTTTTTTCACTGTTCATACAAAGTTTCATCGACACTTCACTGTTTTCGCACCTTTTCGAAACACTATAATAACTATAACTAATACTATACTTAAAAATATATGCGTGCTTTCAAACCAGTCAAGATAATAACTAATTTGGTATAAAACCGGGAACGGGAAGCGTGTGTGTGTGAGCGTGTTGTAATGCCTGGTCCTGGGTGTTAAATGATGCACAGGTTCATACTATACTTTTGGTCTTTATTTGTATAGTATTAAAGAATATACTTTAGACTTAGCGCTAACCTCTCGGGCAGCGTGACGAGTCTCTCTTCCCGTCTTCCTTACTTCTCCAGATTTCGTCTGGTTCTTATATATATTCATATAGCATTATGTATACAACAAAATGCTGATATGCGACCTTGCCCATACGTGATGTTTACAATAATATAAGGTGTACTTAAACATTCTCAGTTTACTATAGAGTAACCAGTCGTGACACTGACCTACTTCCAGTCCACGCCCTTGGCAAATTGAAAGAATTTTATCGAGGTTTACTCGAGAAAATTCTGTCTCGTTTAAATGTATGATAATTTAAAATTTTTCTTTCAATTTCCTAAGAATGGTTTAAATACCATATCGCTCGTCGGATGTGCACTGTAAGTATAATTAACATACAATTTTTAAAGTAATTTATTCTACGTATAATTTTGTTCTATACGCGCTGTCTAACGTCCCTATACTCTCGTGATGATACGCCATATTCTTGATATATTAATAATTATTTTATTTCAGCCATAGTACTCGATATAATTTACCTTTTACTTCAATTTGTGGACTCTTTCATTCGTCTCATCTATCAATTAATATAAACCCATCTATACATAACCACAATACTAACCATAATTCAATATATAAATATATATATCCACAATAATAATAACTAAGGTTCCTAAAACTGATTATATTCCCTTGCCTTTCTAATACTTGAGAGCTTTTAATTCCATTCTTCTCTACAGATAGCTTCTAAAATTCTCAACATTTCGTCTCGCGCCAATGCCGATCGAATATTTAGATTACTGTAGAGTGTTGCAACATTAGTACATACTGTGTATGATTTATTCTTGGCAGCTTCCAAAATTCTAATTAACATAGCTAATGGATAGCTGTAGATCGTCGCAACACTACTCCTCCACAAAAATTTATATATACTCATCTATATATTTATTTCTTCATTTTTCATTACCATATCCATCTTAACTAAGAAGTGGTCGCTATCTATATATAGCATAAAAAAATTATATGTTTCATCTCTTTTTGTTAACGATTCCATTTCGTAACAATTCATTATTATATTTTCACCATAATTCATTAGCAGGGGGCATAATTCATCCCCTGAGCGTCATATACGCATTTTCATTAGTATACTTTTATTGCTCTCTCATTTTAACCATTAAATAATTGTACATTATCTATACCATACTATTTTGGAAACTATAATCAGTCTTAGCAGTACCTATATTTGATAATGGGCTCAAAGTTTAACTTTATTAAAAAACAATATTTAAATTTTCATATTTTTGTCCCTTCTGACAACTTCAAATATTCGAGCTTCATTGAGTATAATAAGTTAATTTTCTTATTTGCGTATCATCAGGTGAGCAACAGTTTACAATTTCTTAAAACAATTTCTCTGATTTTTATAATTAACACAATTTCATTTAAGATAAAACTTGATTACGAGATTTAAACTATTCAATTAATCAAAAAATTAAAAATTTCCGAAGTAGGTCTCAGTAAGATTTAACTACAATAATACATAAATGCAAAATATTCATAATCATAAAAAAAAAATTTTCTAGCTTCGAAATATTTGACATATATATTACATTCTTCGGAAAATATTGTTGATTCTTGCTTTCTCATCTATAACTAATTGAAGGTCAGATGGCTCTACTCTCCTAGTATCGAAAGATCTAAAATATTTATTGCACTCTTCATAAATTTTATTTGATTCGTTTAATTTAGTTTCAACAATGTCTCTACTTTCAAGCCGTCGTTTTGGTCCAATTTTTATTAAATAAGTTCTTATTTCCTTCAATTTGTTACACAGTAGATCGCAAGATTCCAAATCCATTCAATAAACCAATTACTCATAAAACAATAGTAACTCGATAGTGAGTCAATGCCGGTCAGTGTCATCAGATTACCCATGTTATCAAAATAGCAATGTTATAATAATAATAATGTCAATGTCACACAATTCATATTCAACAGAACGAGTGATTACTTATTTCTCTAATTGCACACTATATATAAAATTTCCATAATCCTGAATAGGAATAGCTCCAAAAAATAATAGCAATAATTATCTACAGCAAAAGAATTTCCCACTAACACATTACAATTGATAATAATAACTAGTGCTAAATAACAAAAGCAGGGGGTCATCCTATTTCATACTTAACTTTAACGGGGAGAGAAAAAAAATTTTTCCGGAAATTAACTAATAAGAAAACATAATTTAACTGTCTCTTTTTTTTTTCTTCCAAAAAAAAAATTATTCATAGTGTCTGTTCACTAGGTCACTAATAATAATAGGGGTTTAATAAAATTAAATCTAATAACGAAATTAATAATAGGCTTAATAACAAATGAAAATAAATAATTAGGTCAGGTAATAATTAGTGGTCAGTGTCATAATTTATATATCTATACATAATCTAACTCAAACTTAATGTAGAAAAATTCATTAATGTAATAACTAATAATAAAAAAAATTCAATGTCTCTTCTAAAAAAAATATTGTCTCTTTTTTTTCTTCTTCATTTTTACAAACACAATGTCAATCTCACTCCATATTTACACACATATTTAACGTCCATAACTCGTATGTCTCTGTCATTTACACAAGGGTAGATCCTACCTTAATCTCCTGCAACATCGCGGTTTCTGCCTGCGGAACTCGTTCACAGCCAGTATACTCATTCCTTCGATCGTCGTGATGGCCTGGGTCGTCATCTCCGGAACTGCGAAGCAACCAGCCTCTATGGGCGATGATCATTCCTTCTTCTTCTTCCCATTTTTGTTCATTACTTTCACTTTTTTTTTCACAATACTACAACTGGCAGGATCGCCATGTAATGCCTGGTCCTGGGTGTTAAATGATGCACAGGTTCATACTATACTTTAGGTCTTTATTTGTATAGTATTAAAGAATATACTTTAGACTTAGCGCTAACCTCTCGGGCAGCGTGACGAGTCTCTCTTCCCGTCTTCCTTACTTCTCCAGATTTCCTCTGGTTCTTATATATATTCATATAGCATTATGTATACAACAAAATGCTGATATGCGACCTTGCCCATACGTGATGTTTACAATAATATAAGGTGTACTTAAACATTCTCAGTTTACTATAGAGTAACCAGTCGTGACACTGACCTACTTCCAGTCCAGTGTTCTTACTATGGCGTCGTCAACTTATCTTTTCTAACGGTTTTTTCCAGTGTCTCAGTCAACCCAAGCGAAAAGTCAGCCAATAGGGATGATTGTGTAAGATCACGAGGTTGAGTGTTGCCGCGATTCACTGGTAGAACTTTCGCATCCCCTAATTCGCGTAACGTTAACCGAGGGATGACAACGTACTTAAGATGAAGCTCACTAGAATTCTTAGAGAATGAAGAGAAAGACGGCTCAAAGAGAATGTGCTCTGTTGCCGGGTACGATTTATTTTCCAGGTGAAGAGGAAATCTGAACAACTCTTATCTACTATCTCTTTATAATGCTTTCCTTAACAATAATTATGTATTCCCTTTACTGGTTTTCTCTCTAGTTAATATATTATACCTATATCTGTTTATATCTACTCACATTTTCTTTCGTATTTACTTTCTCTTGATATTTCCTTGTCTTCTGTGTACTTGTATGGTTCTATATATTATTCCCATTTTCCTCTATTGATCTAAATATTTACTCCTCCTTGGTTTTCTTCTATTTTGTTTGGTATTTGATAGGGTGCATTTATATTATTCCTTGAGACTAGAACGATTATTGAGACAATTATTATCACTTTTATGGGTTCTTTTCCATTATCTTACTTCTATATTTTCATGTTTATATTCTCTATTTCTGCCTATCCACTTATCTGCATTTCTGAGTACGTGAGTTATGCAAATGACGCCGGTTATTTACATATTCATTTTGTTACTTATGGATATGGAGTTATGTCCGAAACCTCCAATTTTTATCAAGTTCCTATTTCTTACTTATTTTATGCTGAGGAGGCCGACGATACTTTCTGATTTCGTCACTTTCTCACAGTTTTTCTCTAAGGGCCAGTTGTACATTTCAAGTTCACCAACAGTTCAATGTTGACTGTGGTTCAATGACAAAATTAAGTTGTACCAACCTCGTTCACTGCTGATCGACAGTTCATAACCAAGATCAGTTGAACGCAGATGCATTGTCGGTTCAACGGTGGTTCAAAGCTTGATCTTTCATTTTATTGATAAGCATATTTATATATATATATATATATATATATATATATATATATATATATATATATATATATATATATATATATATATATATATATATTATACAACATGAATTTTTTTGGGAGAATTAACTGACGATGAAGATTTTTTGGAGTTAATTGATAACATACAAAATCCGAGATTGAGACAGACGTATAGAAAACGCCCAAATCATTTTACAAAGTGGAATGATCGGGATTTTAAATTTCGATTTCGGTTATCAAAACAAGCTGTACAAATTGAATTGATGAGATTAGAGAAGATATTATTTCGAAGACAGATAGGTAAGCATCTTAATTTCAAAACAGCAACTATCATTTATTTGTTGTATTCTTACTGCAATGTTATTTCAGAAATCATGATGTATCCCCTGAAGATATGGTGTTTCTAACATTGAGGTTTTTGGCAACCGGATGTTTTTTGCAAGTTACTGGCGACTTTTGTGGTGTAGATAAATCTACTGCAAGTAGGATTGTGCACAAAGTTACTAGAGCTATAGCTTCTTTAAAACGTAATTTTATAAAAATGCCCAATGATGAAGACCTCATTGCGACAAGGCAAAGTTTTTACGATATTGCAAGATTTCCAAAGTGAATTGGTGCTATAGATTACACACACATCAAATTGCAAAGTCCTGGTGGTCCTTATGCAGAAACATATAGAAATAGAAAAGGTTTCTTTTCTTTGAATGTACAAGTTGTAGGCGACTCAAAATGTACAATAAGAAATATTGTCGCTAGATGGCCAGGATCCTCACACGATTCTAACATATTCAGAAATTCTAGAATGAGATCAGATTTTGAAAATGGACAGTTTGAAGATAACCTTCTGGTTGGTGATAGTGGCTATGCAATAAAGTCATATTTAATAACCCCACTATTGAATCCACAGACACCAGCTGAAAATCTGTTTAATGAAGCTCAAATTAGAACTCGAAATCCAATAGAAAGGTTATTTGGAATATGGAAGAGACGTTTCCCTATTTTGGCTGTTGGAATTCGCCTCAATATTGAAAAAGTGGAAGCTGTTATTGTAGCTTGTGCAGTATTACACAATATTGCTATTCAAATGAATGATGAAGATCCTATATTGAATAATGACGGAATAGAAGCTGCTATTATATTCACAAACAATGTAAATAATGGTGTAATCAATAGAGGCAATAATCATGTTTTAAATGATAATATTCGGCGTGCTCTAATAACACAGTATTTTGCCAATTTATTATAATTTTATTTACTTTGCTACTATTGAAGGGGAAGTTTATGTTCATACAATTCTACCAAATTTGTTAAAACCTACAGCAGAAACCAGTTAAATGTTGACAATATATACTAAGCTCTTTTGAAAAGTGTGTTTGTATTTTCTCCTCTTCACTATTATCTCTGCTCTTATCGTCAGTAGCAGTTTCAAACATAAACTAGCCATAAGAATAAAAATAAAAATACTAATGCATTTTATTTCCATTTATTTAATGTTAATGTGTACTTTACATCAAGTAATATATTTAATTTAATTTTTTTAATAACACTTGTTTTTCAAGCTCTAATAGCTCCATTCGCGTTTCATGCTCCATTTTTAAATGACAGCTTCGTTCTTCGGCATCTCTGTCTTGTAGCTGCAACTGATGTTGATGCTGCTCCTTCATAACATTCAGTTTTAAATTATGTTCCTCTAAGAAACACTTTTGCTGCATTTCAGATGATGCAATTTTAGAAGAGGTCCATTCTTCCAGCCTATAACCTAGGGAATTCCTACCAACTGCTCTCCTAGGACCTCCTTCATTTTCAGTATTTGGCCTACTCAAATATTTATTTTTGGGAGCTTGTAACATGGCTGGTGTGTACTTCGCCCAAGTTCCTTCTTTATGACCCTTGCTACTTGTTGGCGTGGCGGTTTGCAACTCATCTTTCATTTCCCTAGGCAGGTCACAACCGGTATCCATAGCTGTTATTTGAAAAAGACCTGAATCAGATGTAGTGATCTGAATGGTTTCTAGAAAAATATTGAAATAGTTACACAAAGTTAAATAATCAATATAAAATATAGGTACCTGCTACAGTATCATCATCAAATTCTGAAGGACGACATGTTAATTGTGTCCCTATAATTTCATAGATATCATTATCTACAGTGGTGACAACGATGTCTTTCTCAGGTCCACCTCCTGTACCTGTTATATATTTTTTTTTGATCTGCAAACTTTTGCTTAGTTCTTTTTTTTATGTTTTCATACTTGTTTCGTAAAGCTTTAACATCCCTGTGATATTCTGGACATACACTATTGTATTCCTTTGATAGGTTCATCCAAGCATCACCTTTTATTTTGTTCGTATTTGTATCTGTTTTCTTATTTTCTATTAATTCTTTATACTTCTTCACTAAACTTAATAATACATTTTCTTCTTTCGCTGTGAAATTTGTGGTTCTTGCGAATTTTCTGGAGTCTCCAATGTTTATAACAATAATTCTAACTTCTAACCGAACCAATTTTAAATTTTATGACGAAAAGCGTTATTTAATTTAATCACAGAAACACAACGAATAAGCTCATAATTCAATGAAATTAACCCCAAGGATAGCATATTCTCTATTCACAGAACTACCAACATTAGATAAAAATCATATCATCGCCGATCAGTTGAACTACAGTCAATATGAGTTGGAACAACGCGCTTTCTTTTGAACTGAGATCACCAGTAACTAACAGTTCAGTTGATCTACTGATGAACGCTGTTTCGTACAACCCGCCCTAAGTAATCTATTTTTATTGTCAACATATGACGTACGTAATTTGACGTATTTATGCATGGCCGGCCGGTATCCGTTACTGTTTTTTTTTTTAAATCCAGCTACTGCTCATCACTAGTACAGCGCCCGCTATAGCAGTTACGTCGCCATGGACAAATAGAAACATTACCGCCTCTTGAGAATATTTAACGGTGCCTAAAAAATGATACATACTCCCGAAAGATTTGATGTGAAGATCCTGTAGATCAGCGTTTCGTAACCTTTTTCAGCAATAGATGATCCCCTAGGAAATCAATAAATATCTAATATTACGATTAATAGTCTACCTTTGGTGATACTGGTCAAAACATGAAACGTGCGAATGTACCTGTTAGCCTTTAAAAACATGTATACTGCCCTGCTAAGATAGCAAGTAGTATCTTTAAAAAAACACTTTTGAGTAAATAGGCAATTTGTAAAATATGTCATACTATCCTTGTTATTTTATATCCTCTCTTATTTTTAACACCCCATGGTGTAATTTATTTAAAAAAAACACATGCAAGACACTTTAAACATTATATATTGCCATGACTTGTTAAAAAATCGACTTTTGTTAGATACGACAATTTGTCTTAGTACTTATTCCTTTACTAAAATGAATTACCACATTAAGATGAACTTGTCGTGAAGTGCGTTTATTTTTACAAAAATACGAAAAAATGTATTCTTAAGTATGATATACTATATAGCTACTAGCTAATACCTACAACAAATAACTGGCCAGTGTCAATGACTGTCCCTTCTGAAATCGGAAGATCTTCCCAAAATTGCAATCTGTTTGGTGAAAAATAGCTATTTACCTAACAAGTGCGGAAATTGAATTAAGATTCGTTATCCCTACTCCAGCATCTGCAAGGGCCGTGGCAGAAGAGCGCCTATAGCAGTGTCCAGTGTAGGCTTCTGGATGCGGAAGTCTTAAATATGCGGCTACATCTGATGGTATCTTCCCAAATTTGTTTATACCAACACACTAGATACTGCATTCTCCGTTGTGATACTGGACAAAAAATCTCTTGTGAGGAGTATGTTTCGGTCTAAGCAATGTATATTTTCTGACACACTTTGAGTTCCTCTCCCCCAGTAATTACAAAACTTCTACTTGTGTGCGTTTTATTGTTGGGTATTTTAACTAAAATCATGGAGCTTTCCTCGTTCAAGTTTTCGATTAATAAATTTGTTAATTGTCGCCACTTTATGGGAGAAGATAGATGTAGAGTATTGGATAAAAACTTCTCTGTCATCTGGACTTAAAATTTTTGATTTTTTTGGTCTAAAACCAACCATCTTTTTCTTGAGAAAAGCAATTACCTTGAAATATCTGCTTATGTCGATATTTTTCTTGAGCTTGAGCATGGTTTTCAGCATTGAATATTTTGACCAGAGTGTGGATGGTTGACAGGATGCAGATAATTCGGAAAAATACACTAAATAAATATCTTCTTTATCAAAACTTGTAATGCCCTTCCTTACGCTCCATTTGCAAAAGATCTCGTATTCTTTTACATATATTCTCTTTGATTTTTCTGGTAACAGGTTCGTTTTCACATTTTCTGCTGCCAGAAGAATCTCATCGGGAACTCCCTCGCTTGTATTTTCATCGATTCCCTCGAGACAAATATTCATTTTTAATGAGGATTCACTTATTCACGAGCAAAATATTTTAGAAATGCACTGACAGTTTTCTGACAATAAACAAACAAAAATGAAAGTAAATAGCTGGTTAGTTACACATGGTAACTAAAGCATTTCGCAACCACCATAATATACCGGCTTATTATTAATTTGATATATTGAGGTGGAAAATTATTTCCACACGGTGCGGGAAAATTTAAAAAAAGGTAGTTTTTGTAATAATTTATCTTTTCTATCATTGTCTACTCCTTTAGGAGCCAATCGAACAGTTGTTTTTGGTAAATTCGTTTTAAAGTGCTTTGCTAAAAAGAAGTTGAGTTCAACTGATTCTGTACCAAATTTGGTTTTATAATAAAGATTTTTGGATTCCCTCATAAACTGAACCTCACGAAAACCCGCTAGATAAGGTTTAGGCGTAATTTTATTCATTTCAAATCGAGAATACCGCATTGTATAAGCGCTATATTATCTAATGAAACATGACTTCTAAGCATTAGTTCTACTTGCTCGAGGCCCTCTATTGTGAACACAATTGCTATAACTAATGGCTTAGCAAAACACATATTATCCTCTGCATAAGGAGTGATTATAAAACTTTTTTTTAATGAAAAAATATTCTTCCGATGACTCACCGGTTAAGTTGGCGTACCTTCCACTTCCACTTGGTAGAGAAAGACTTGTTATGGATAATGTCAACAAGTCTTGGTGGTAAAAAAGCTTTCGTTAGGGGAGAGTGGGGTAATTTGTAACAATTTTGACAACATACGATTTTCTTCGAAAACTGAATATTCTAATTTGATCAAACGGAACTCTTTTGGTGGAATAAATATTCTTTATTAAGATTTAAACATGTATTCAACTAAAATGTAACAATCTTTGAACCTAACACGTCTCTTCCATATTCCTGTCAAATGTTACAATTGTACCCACAGGGGAGTCAGTTGTAACAGCTTACGGAGCAATTGTAACACAATAGAGAATGTTAGTAAAAATTAATACAAAAAACATTCAAAGAATGTTATATTCAAAAGAAAATAACGAGATTAAATCTATGTAGAAAAGTAACTAAATATTGGCGCTATTTAGAAAGCAATACAACTAAACTAACAACTAATCTTTACAATTTAAACAATAAAAATACTAGTCATCTACATTGTCTGCATACTCTTCATGACACCATGATTTACAAACTCTGCATTTAATCAATTCCTCTCCATTATTGTCTTGACTGTATGGTTTCAAAGAATAGAGACAAAACGAGTAATTTTCGTCCTTGGATGAATTTTCTATTTTTTTTTTCTTGTTTGCTTTCCCTTTGTTTTCTTTTCCAGTGAAGTTTTTTCTTACTTTTCTTGCTTTTGTCTCATTTCTCTTAGCCAATTCTTCTTCCAGAGCGTTCTTTTCTGGCGTTTCTGTTAAAATAGCTGACTTCTACCTTCAGTATTTTTGTGGTTGTTGAAATTAGCAATATATCCCTGGATGTGTCTGTTAAGCACCTGAAGTGGAGGCTAGGGGTTCAACATCGACTTCTGAAATATTAGGAACCAGACTATCTTTCGAAGTGGACGCGTTCGACTTATGAAGGATATCAGCTGATGAAGTTGAAGCTGCTGCTTCCATTTCTTGGATTAAGATGTTACTATGTGAAGGCTGATCAGTAACCGAAGAAGGAGCAAATTTGGATTCATCCAGAATATTTCTGCTAAATGGAAATAAACCACATACTTTAAATCCATTGTAGTTAATGGCAATGCTTTTGCTATAATTCCTGGCATATTGTATATAGTCATCGTTTGTCCAGGGTGATTTTTTATCCCAGCATCCATAGCACTATATAGGTAACTCTTAAATGGCTTATAAACTCCCCTATCCAATGGTTGAAGTTTATGGGAAGTATGCGTGGGAAACTATAGTAGCATCATTCCGTTTTCCCTACATTAGTCGATTGTCGGTAGGTGAATATGCGAGTCGTGATTATCTTAAACCAGTAGAACTTTATTATTTTTCGACGGCTTGGCAAATTAAGCTAAATGTTTAATGAAGTCCATCCAACCAATACCATTCGCTGCTCCAATAAAACCTGATGGGGCGTCATTTAGAAAAATGGATTTATACTTCTTTCTTGGGAAAATGAAAAGTGGTGGAATAGAATTTCCCATTGCAGTAATGGCTACACAAACAATTATTAACAACCTGTTTACACCCTTTCACAGCAACTACCTTTTTTTGGCCTTTGCACAGTCGGTACCCCAGTTTCATCAACATTATATTTGTTTTGGGATTCGAACTGGTATTTATCCATTACATTTGACAAATTATCGAAAAATTTGTCCACGTTAATTTTGTTGAAGTTAATTGCCCTGGCATGACTTGTCGCTTCAGGCGCTCTTATTGACAATGTGGGATTCTTTTTCATGAAATTGGTAAACCAGTCTTTGGAAGCTATTTTGGTTTCATGCCATTTGGGAGGAATATTGCGGCAGTTTTTCTTTACAGCAAATTGGTATAGAAGTGTTCTGATATCTCTAGGAGTTAAGCCAAAATATAAATCTGTACTTCTGCGTATATATTCGCGAAATACTGCTTCATCTTCTCCATTCAACACCTTGTTGTTTCTCGAACAGAATTTTGCCCAGTTTCACATACATGAAATAAGTCTTGATTGAATGATTTGAAACTCTATTGCACTTCATCAACAAGTATTGAAATTTTTCCATAATTTCTCAAACATCTGTGAAGGAGGCTCCCTGGATCGAAAAAAGAAAATGAGTACTGATCTATATCATCGATAGCAAGACACCATTGAGTTCTGTTATTCATATGCATGGGAAGTTTTAACTTTTTTGCATTCAGTGTCGGCGATAAATCAACCAAATATTAATATTCTAATTATGTGGTCAGTGAAATCGCAGCGTTGGCCTGATCGGGAGTTAAGATAAAATTATCAGATTCACCTAAGTGAGTGCATATCCAAAATAAATAATATTATTTGTTAGCCATTGCCTACTACTTAGAGTCAAAATCAACAAAATTAATTTATTTATGGTAACTTGTTTCATATGTCCCAATAAAATAATTTAATGCTCCAACTTTATTATAGGTACCGTCTAATGGGGTGACATTGATAGCTTCTTTAAGTAATTCGTAAATTACACTAAAACTACCCTTAGTTTTACTATATATTATATATTCAAAATATGGCCAATGAAGATATCCAGGATTATAGAAAGACTCAAATAATTGTATACTTGCTGCAAAATAATAACACGTGTATTCCGAAAGGTATACTCAAATTGGGGTGCCTTCGATAGGCACTGTTTTCTTTGCATTGTAACGAATGCCTCGAGTCTAAATTTTGCTAGTGTAATCCATAGTTCATTATTCTCAAAATTATTTTTATCAATGTTTTGTGCGCTTGAGGTTTCTTTGATATCATGAGTTTACATAGATTATCAAAGTCACCCTTATCACTTGGTATCAGAATTGGATTTTAATCAACTCTATTCCCAGACGTGAGAATGAAACTGTAACCATTATATGCATGATTTTTCATAAATTGCTTCTTCTTCTTAAGGTGCCGTCTCTCTACGGAGGTTGGCTATCATTAAGGCTATTCAGGTTTTTGACACGGCGGCTCTGAACAACTGTAGCAAAAATTGCTCAGAAAATTAAAGTCGGTTGTTTTTGTGTGTACATTTAGCAATTGTACAAAAAGGTATTGAACACGGAGGCAACATTATGCATTAAACATTATTTTTATGGCGTCAGATGGTAGTTTTTAAAACAATTGTTTTTCGTATTGCAACATTGAACTACACATTTCTCAAAAGAAGTTTGTGCGTACCCCTTACAACCTACAAATTTGTAACGATTTGAAAAATCTATCTATACTATCCAGTGTCCTGCTTGATCCAGAAAAATTTTCTTTGACAGGGCATGTTGAGCTGGCCTGGATTTTCGCTTATGTGCTATCAGTTCCTCCACAGTACTTTGACTTGGGCGACCCCAGTTTATTGGATAACGTTGTAAAATCTTCAATAAACACAATGCTACTTGCTTGCGAAATTCAAAAGAGTGATTTTTACCAAAATGGTAAAAGAGACGAACATACCATTTTTTATTATGATTTTATGTCTTGCCATGTTAGCATCAAGTAAATTTACCTCGCCCATGAACGGACATGGAATTTCTCTTGTTGACTTTGTGTGTTTATCATATCGGTTTACTGAAGTCTCTGGAAATTTTCCGCATATGTCGACAGAAGTGTAACAACCCTGTTATCTTTCCAAACTAACGATGAGATTTCTGTGCCATCAAGGATCCCTACAAATTCGTAAGAGGTTCCGCGGTTATCCTTCTTCATCTTTTTTTCAGTAGGTAGCTTACAATTTATGATTCTATTACGACGTACTTTTTCCAGACTGTAGATTCCATTGTGTGCTAAATAGGGGAAGTACGTTCAAAATGACATATAGTTTTCTTTTTGGATCATAACTCTTTAATGGTAAATTACAGCGCATTTATATTGTACACCAGTAATCTTTGGTTTAATATCTTTGAATTATAATAGAAATTATAATAGATATTTAAAAGATAAACAAACTAAAAAAAATTAAAATTTTAAATTTCACTGATATCAACGATATCCGTTTTGTCCATATGCTATGGACAAAATGGCATACCACATATGGACTAAAAGACATTAACGGCAAAAGTTATGAAATTAAAGGCAAAACTCGCAAATAAACCGCTCAGTTTGTTTAGAAACGTCCGCACAAGAATAATAATAATAATAATAAGTTTATTGTCAATACATACAGAAGTTTTACAACAGTACCTACTTTGAGTAAATTCAATTATTTTATGACAACAAAACTATAAGATGCACCTAAAAATAGCATTTCACAAAAAACAATACGAAATTCCAATCAAAATAAACAAATCACAAAATTGACAGCTTCTAATATGAACGCATCGAAACCACAAAGCCAGCGGCAGTCTGTGGTATACTCATTAGAAAACCTTAAACAAATCAATATAAAAATGCTACAAAACAAGTGGGTTGAAATCAGATATCCAAGAGAAAACGAAACTCAAACCTTGCATCGAATCACGTCATGTAACCTCCCACTATCAAATCCCATCAAAAAGCGTGGGCCCAATGCGAACATTTTAAACACCGCAACGAGTCTTCTCCAGGTTTTGATCGCGAATAAAGATCGTTGCAATATATGCATGCGCAATCCTCTTCGTCATCTTGAGCGTTGTTAGGCCAATTTTCTTCTTCACTGTCTTTCGAATATGGTTTTGGAAACGTTTCGTCCCCTCTTCTCTGAAGGAGCTTTAGGCTAATTGTTTGCCTTAATTTCCTTCATATTTGGAGTAGAAGAGGTTTGCCGTTTCTTTGGTAGAAGTGGAGGCTAGGGCCACTTATGTAAAGCCCTTTTGGGACAGGAGATATTACCTCAATGAACACTGCTAAAGTACGGGATGAGGGAAGTTCATTATTACCAATAGATGGATAATTTTGATTTGCAGCAGGTAAAATGAGGTCTTGTATTTGCTGTTGCATTGTCAGCTGGTTCAGTAGAGTCGGTTGTTTGAACTGGTATGTCATCATTGTCAGGTGCTACGGCGCGGATTATTCGTTGCTGAGTTTCAGAAGCTTGGAGATCGTTCGTTACGGGAAGTGAAATTAAATCGTCTAGTTGCTGTGTGGATGGTCCAGCTATGGTAACTGGAATAGAACCTATTCGCTGATTACATTATTGCATATTGGAAGTGTCTAAAAGTGGTAGATTTGTAGTCTCTGCAGGTTCGTACATGTAATCGGAAAATATTTCAGGATTTAGAGGCCGAATGCCAGTGCTTTTAAATCCGTTACAACCATTCTGCACTGTAGATGCCTTACCATAAGCTTCTTTGAACAGGCCAGCAATTTGAAACTGTGTTACAACACGTCCTGGGTGTTGTTTAAGCCATTTCGATGTCTCTTGGTTGAAATATATATATTTAAAGGCTGCAAACGATGAGTGCAATATGGAGGTAGACAAAAAATAATAAAACCGTTTTGTTTCGCATATTCTAGAGTTTTTGTGACTTACATGCCCGTCGACAATCAATATAACTTCATCGTCAATAGATGATTTAACAAGTCTTTGAGTCATTTCAGAAATAAACCCGTTGTCATCCATCCTGATGGTTGAGCTACACCTAAAGTGCCAGGAAGTGCTTCATCGACCAATTCATTTTTTATATTTTTCCTCGAAAATATAATCGGCGGAACAAACGTACCAATAGCATTAACAAAACAAACAACAGTAGTGTTAGTTCCACGTACTGCGCTAGTTAGAAATATATTTATTTCTTCTCAAAAACCCTTCTAACAATTCTTGTCCAGGTTTCTGTTTTGCGGGTTTAATCTGTGAGCAAGCCCTGTTTAATATGCTGACTCAAATAGGTAATAGATTAAAACATAGAATTTTGTTTAGCGGACTGTATTTGTTACTTGTTGCTTGGCGCAGATCTGAAACAGAACTCAGGTATAAAATCCCTTTTCCGTTTCGTTATTTTTAGCGACGTTGCCGCACTTACAATTATTTCTTGAAATACATGGTAATCAAAATTGTACATATTCCCCCCTTTGAAGGGTACCTTCAAAAATAATATGATTGTTAAAGATAAAATTAAGCATTCATTGCAAATATAACAAATATAACTATGAATTATCATTAAGCTTTTAATAACAGTTCAATTGTCTGTTTCGTCTTGTAATGGTAACTTGCACAAGTGGCGCACTGACCTCAAAACACTTCCTTTGGATGTTTTAACTTCTGCTGTGCGAGCTACACCATCCTTGCCTTTGATCAGTCTGCAAATTCTGCCAATAGACCACTTGTAAGGAGGCTGTTTATTTTTATTAGCACTAAACAGCCTTCATTGACATCTGTAGGTGGTGTATTCCATTTATATTGGAAATGAAGTTGCGATATGTACTGTTTCGAAAAATGTGCCCAGAGCTGTTGAGTCAATTTCTGGACATGTTGAATTCTTGATAATTTGAATGAGCTGATATGTTGTAAGTCAGGTTCCGGAATGAAAGCAGGAGAACGGCCAAGAAGGAAATGTGAAGGAGTAATTGGCATTAAATCATTAGAGTCGTTTGACATAGCAAATAGCGGTCTAGAATTGAGAATACCTTCAACTTGAATAACCAAAGTGTTTAACTCTTCGAAGGTAACATTCCTACTAATAAGCACTCGTTTTAAATGATGTTTGGCACTTTTCACAGCTGCCTCCCATAAGCCACCATAATTTGGCGTATATGGTGGTATAAACATCCAGTTTATGCCTTTTTCGTTGGTACCATCAATAATTATTGAATCTTTGTTTATCCTTAAAAATGTACCTAATTCTCTTAGCTCATTTCTAGCTCCTACAAATGTACTACCATTATCAGACCAAATAGTTGCAGGAATACCTTTTCTAGAGGTAAAACGTGATAAACAGGCCAAAAAGTTCTCAGTAGTTAAATTAGATATGATTTCTAAATGTACAGCTTTAGTACAGAAACACACAAAAATGCATAAATAACACTTAGTTAGCCTAGCTCCTTTCCCCTGTTTATGTAAAATTAAAAATGGACCTGCATAGTCAATACCGGTTATTTCAAAAGGAAATTTAAATTTCAAACGGCTATCTGGTAGACTAGACATAGGCGAAACTAGTGGGGTAGGATTAAATGTTAAGCAGTTCTTAACAGTTTTTTTTTGCAAGATTACGACCTTTAATCGGCCAATAAAACTATCTAATTGAGGCTAATAACAATAGAGGACCTGGATGCAGAAGAATCTTATGCTTGTGTTCAAAAATTAATTTAGTATACGGATGATTTGAATCCAATAAAATAGGGTGCTTAACGTCATAACTCAAATATGTATTTTTAGGCGACCTCCTACGCGCATGAGACCTTTATCATCTATTAAAGGAGTTAAGGAAGAAAGTTTATGCTTTTTATCTAACAAGGAATTACTAGATAATACTTTAATTTCTAAACCGAAGCTTTCAGATTGAGCAAGACGAAGGAGCGAAATGTTAGCTTCTTCTAGTTCATGTGCAGTAATTGGACCACTGACTAGGGGTTCATTATCTCTTTTTCGTTTAAGATTACAAATAAATCAAATACATAAAGCAGTAGTTCGTTTTAACTTGGATAGACAAGAATATTTAGTGAATAAAGGGAAATGATCTATATTTACAACTTGTAGGATAGCAGCTTTCCTTTTCGTCTCTGGTAATTTGTCAATGGGAATAAAAAGATTTATTGTAGGAAAATTAGAACCAGAAATTTTAAGAAACTCAGGTCCCGTCCACCACAAAGTGGAGTCGAGTAGGATCTTTATAGGTACACCACGCGAGGCTAGGTCAGCTGGATCCTCCTTTGTGTTGACATGTCTCCAACCCTCTAAATTGGTTAGAGATTGAATTTTGGATACTCTATTCGAGACAAAAACTTGTAACAGACTAGGTTCTGTTCTTATCAAACTGACAGCCACTTGTGAATCCAACCACATGAATGTCGGAACTTGTAGTGAAAGTGCCCCTTTAACAAGTTCAACTAATTGTGCTCCTAGTAGAGCAGCACATAATTCTAGCTTGGGAATTGTAATTGTCTTAAGAGGAGAGACTTTACTCTTAGTACATAGTATATGTGACTGAAATTCATCTCTACTATTTCTGCTTCTTAAATGTACAACAGCTGCATATGCATCTTTTGATGCATCGCAAAAACAATGCAATTCAATAAGATTAAAATTCTTAGGTATGCAATTTCTAGGAATATCTGAATTTTGAAGTTTACTTAAGCTACTGTAGAATTTTAAAAATGATCTTTCAAGATCGTTGGGAATGGTACTATCCCAGGATAATTTCAATCTCCACAAACGTTGAATAATTATCTTCGAAATTATTATAATTGGATTTAAAAAACCCAAGGGGTCATAAATTTGTGCAATAGTAGACAGTATATACCCTTTGGTAATAGTAATTTTATCATTGTATGTGAATTGTCCAGTATTATATTGTAAGGTGTCTGTAGTAGGCATCCACTGAACTCCTAAGGTTTTACAACTTTCATTTTTACCTATATTCAATACTGCATTGGAAATCCATTTTCTCAGAATAAAATGAGCTGACTCTAAAAAAGAATAATTTGTCTACATAAATTTGCAAGTTAATGTTGATCATTGGATCCTGTCAAAAGATCGTCTACATAAAAATCTTTTAAAATAACTTTACATGCTGTAGGATACTCGTGTATATACTCGGCAGCGAGTTTTCTTATACAGGCAATAGACAAATAGGGAGCGGACGTGGTTCCATACGATACAGTATTTAATTGATAAATTGAGAACTCTGCTTTTGGATTTTCACGCCACAGAATTTGTTGAAGTGGTCTATGAATTGAATCCAGTAGGATACATCTGAACATTTTGGTAACATCAGCCGAGACTACATATGTATAAGTTCTAAAGCGAAGTAGGATGTCTATAATATCATTTTGGACTTTAGGTCCAACATACTGTAAATCATTTAAGGACCATCCAGTGGAACTGGCACAACGTGCGTCAAATACGGTCCTTAATTTGGTAGTTAAGCTAGATTCTTTTAATACGCTATGATGTGGCAAAAAATAGGAAATAGAATTTGAACTCTCGCCCTCGTCAACTCTGCTCATATGACCTAACGACTCGTATTCGTTAATAAATTCGAAATATAAACGCTTAAAATCTTCGTCATTAAATCGTTTTTCAAGCGAATGGACCTTTTCATGGCAGTTGTTTTGCTGTCACCTAAAAGACGAGGAGAATGTTGGAGTTGAAAATGTCCTCACACTCTTGGTCCTCTTTTGAGATTAGAGTGGAGACTTTGACCTCTTCCAGTTCCCAGAATCTTTTTAATTGGTCGTCCTTTGGGATATGGACCTTGGAAAAGTTACAAATAGAAAATTTGGAATCGAGTGGAATACTCCCTGTTACAACGTAGCCAAAGTGGGTATTTTGGAGAGAAGGAAGGTTACTACCCTGTCTAATTTTGCCATCAAGTATGAATTCCCAAAATAGACTTGCCCCTATCAGCATGTCAATATTTCCGGGAACAGAAAAACTGGGATCTGCTAATTGGATGTTTTCCGGGATATTCCAATTTATTGTATTGAACTGATAGGTTGGGATTTTAGTACTAATAGTAGGGGCAACAAAGCAAGAAACTGTACAATGAAAATTAGATGAATTTGAAAATAGAGATACAGTACATTTTTTATAAAGTTGCGAAACTATCTGATTAATGCCAACAATTGACAACTTTGTGGGTGTGCAATTAATCTTTAACCTGTCACAGAATTCTTGGCTAACTAAATTTGATTGGGCTCCACAATCTAATAACAATCTACATGGGTGATAGTTACCGTGGGTATATTTAACCTTGCATAAAATAGTTGATAAAAGAACTTCAGTTGGTATGTTTTCATGTGGCTTAACCATTAAATTAAAACTGTGTTGAGGTGTGTCCTCAACACTACTTGAAGGCTCGTTCGGAGTGTTCGTACCTTTATCAAAGTGAATTAAATAATTGTGTTTGAGATCCTTATTTTGTGCCTTACAAATGTTACAGGATCTCAGCCTGCACTGGTTATGATTATGTCCGGTACGTAGACAGTTTTGACATAGTTTTAGTTTTTTGATATTATCAATCCTTTCCATGATTGGCAAGGACAGAAAATCTGGACAGCTATAAATTAGATGGTTCTTCTTACAAAAATTACATTTTACTTGGCTATTTAGATTACTTTGTCGAGAATTACGATTTGAATTATCTAAGCTCAGATGGATCTGAGAATGGCTAGGACCGTTATGAGGTCTATCGAATTTTCTAGAATTGTGAATAGGTGGCACACTTGATTGAGTTAATTTAAAGGAGTGTTCTAAGGATTGAAGTAGATCAACTTTATTTTTTATAAAATCTATGAACTGATCCAGAGAAGGTAATTCTGAATTATGTTCAATCTCTTTCCAGTCTCGTAGACTAGTTTTATCTAATTTATTTGACATTAAATGAATTATGAGGCTATCTAACATAGTTTTATAATCTAAACCTAAACTTTTAATAGCTGTAATATGTTTTGTCAACTGGTCTAACATGCTTCTAAACTGATGGAAATTTTCTTTATTAATATGTTGAATTTTAAGCATTTTTTGAAAATGTGTATCCAATAAAAACTGTTTTTGGTCAAATTTATCACACAAAATGGTCCATGCTCTTTCAAATGGTTTATCTGAAGCTTCTAGGCCGTCAATATATCGGGATGGAAAACCTTCCAGTGAAGCCTTTAAAAATTGGAATTTTTGTAAATCTGTCAAACTTACATTGCTCGATATGATGGAAGTAAAATTGAGTTTAAAGTTGAGCCACTGCTCATAATCCCCAGAAAATGAAGGTAATTTTATTTTAGGCAACAAAACATTTTGTAAGGAATCATTTATATTGGATGAAGGTGAGCTTGCGGTTGGAGGGGATTAACATCAAAAGAGGATGAACTTTGGTGTTCAGCAATGGCAGTAGATCTGCGTTCACTATTCATATATTGTGATAAGAAATCTTGAGTGGAATAAAATCTATTCTGAAATTCCTCCCGTTCCTTGTAATGATACTCTAAATCTTCTTCGTCGCACAAAGATTCAATTTCTGATTGCACCTTATCGAATTCTTCTAATAATTTAAGCCCTGTATTTGACCTTAACTCAACATCAGTTAAACTCAGTTTTCTAACTGAACCCTGTATATTCATTATTGAATCTACAAATTTTTCTAAAATGGTTAATTTCTGTTTAATGCACCCTCTGTTTCTTATCAATTTTTTAAATTCATCCCTTATAATGGGTGCTGAATTATCAGGACTACTGGCCGTGTCAGTCATGATAATATTTTAAATAGTAAACAATTGGACAAACTATGAAACAGAAAAATAGATCTTATAGCTGAGATAAAATTATGAATAGTAATAAACCCATGAATAGTAATAAACCCAAACTATACCAAAACAATGGTTATTCAAGTACGTAGGTATGCTCTCAAATTATACTAAATCCAACTTGACTGGATTAGCTTAATTGAAAATTCAAAAAAATCGTTCATCTGAATGTTATACCGTGTTATACCTAGGTATTTTACAATAGGTTTACCTGGTATATGTTTTGAAAATTATAAAGTTTACACAAATAATATCAAACAGACCTTAAAAATACGTAGCGTGCCAATGGTTAAATTGGAAAATTGAATATATAAATACCTGTTGGTTCTTTATATAATAGGATTGCAACTGCAAATAGAATAATGGTTTAGTCCTATCACCCAAATCCTTGCTGAGTGCCGAAGTTGATTGAATAGGTAGATCACAAAGTCGCTGCTTAGCTGGTCGACTGCCTCGGCGCCAATGAACACGTGTTTTTCTGGAGATTTCTTGATGTTTTCTTGAATAAACTATTTAACTATTTATGTAATAATAACTTTTTATTTACTTCTTGATACATCCGGCTCGAAGGACCAAAATTATGTTTAATATGCTGACTCAAATAGGTAATACAGTAGGGCCTGGTTAATCCGGAGAGGCAAAAACAAGACCCTTTCCGGATTATCGAGGCGTCCGGATTATAGTATGCCATATTAAATGTTAATAAAACACATGTTTAACCTTAGTTTCTTTAATCAATTTTTAAATTATAGCATATAGACAAAATGTACATGTTCAAAATTACAACTATGTGAGGAAATCAGTAAGTTAAAATAAAACATTAGTTAATTCTTCTTGAAAAAGTCTGTAATACTCTTCTGTTTATAATTTTCGCACTTCATTTCGAAAGCCCGGTCTCTAAGTCGACGGAGAAACATAACTTCGTGGCTATCAAATTAGTTATCTTCAGCCCATTTCAAAGCAGTGTTTAAAGCTCCTACTGCCTCTGAATTACCAACTTTTGTGATTTTCAGAATTTCAACGCTATTGTCCTCATCTTCCTCATCATCCTCACACATAGCCGCTCGCACAATCTCCTCATCAGTTAACACTTCATATCTTTGTAACTCGCTTTCGGCACCACCAGCAGCCCATTCTTGAGCTTCTGCCTCACTTATTTGAGGATCATTGGGTCCCCTCAACCTGTTAAAAAGCTGGGCTAAAGGAACATCATCTTCTGGTTCGTCATTATCAGTGAGAAATTCAGGGTGCAAATTCTTCCATGATTTGTTAATTAGCGATGTCTTAACATTGGCCCAGCAATTAGCCAAAAGAAAAACTGTGTCCTTTAAAGTTATCGATTTTAATGAGTCCATGAGGTTTTCAGAACATAATGCAAGACAGTTAACCAAAAGTGATTTGCGGTAATTTAACTTCACATTTTGTATAACGTTCTGATCCATTGGTTGTATACACGCCGTGGTGTTAGGTGGCAGGAACATTGCAAAAAATGTGGCCGTCTTCAGAGACAAGTTCATCTGCTGATGGATGCCCAGGACAATTATCCAATAATAATGCCTGAGGAGGCAAATTAACAGACAAAAGATGGCGGCGGACCGCGGGAACGAATTCCGTTTTAAACCACTCAAGAAACAAGTCTTTCGTAACCCAAGCATTTTTTTGTGCACGATAACAAACAGGAAGACGTGTTGATTTAAATGCCCGTGGGTTTTTTGATTTTCCGACAACAAGCAATTGAAGTTTATGAGTTCCAGCCGCATTTGCACAAGGCATGAATGTCACTCTCATCTTCATCATTTTCCTTCCGGAAGCCGACTGCTCATTGCCAGAGGCTAATGTATGATCTGGCAATAATCGCCAGTACAAACCAGATTCGTCAGCATTGTAAACCTGTTCCGCTGTTAATTTTTTCTCTCTAATAACTTTCTGTATCTCTACTTGGAATGGTCCGATAGCGGCTTCATCATTTGACAGTTTTTCACCGGCCATTTTTGAACGTCTTATTCCGTGGCGTTTTTAAAATTTGTCTAACCATCCCCGGCTTGCATTAAATCCGATATTGGAGTTTGTAATCTGGCGATGAAAAATTCGACCTTTCTCACAAATCATATCACCACTTACAGGAACATGCAATCGCCTTTGTTGCAAAAACCACGTAAACAAAGCATCTTCTAAAACAGGATTTTCCGATTTCTTCAGTGTTTTTCGTACACCGGGACCACGTTCTGTTAGGCTAAGTTCAAGAGTTTGTCTTTGTTTTTCTTTATGTCGCCTACAGTTGACCTGCCTATACCAAACTTCCGAGCAATGACAGGGTAGCTGTCACCCTTATCTAACATTTCTATAATCCGTAATTTGTCTTTTATTGTTAATGTCGAATGTTTACGTGGCGGCGCCATGATGTTAGCGAGCGCACTTAATTGACACTACGTATTACACGAAAGGCGATAAACAAAAGACTGACGGCGCATTGGCTCATGACAGCCCCGCACCTACACGCCGCCGGGCCTCCCCCGCGAATCCCATTGCCCGGCCGGATTACAGCGATCACCGAACAAGCGAGAGTCCGGATTACCGAGGCCCTACTGTAGATTAAAACATAGAATTTTGTTTAGCGGACTGTATTTGTTACTTGTAGCTTGGCGCAAATCTGAAACAGAACTGAGGTATAAAATCCCTTTTCGGTTTCGTTATTTTTAGCGACGTTGCCGCATTTAAAATTATTTCTTAAAATACATGGTAATTAAAATTGTACAAGCCCCTTTTCTCACAGCCATCTCAAAAGCTAATTTTTGAACAGACGTTCGCATCAGTACAAACAAACGAGATTCAAGTAATTTCAGATGTAAAAGTTGCTTTCGAACATCCTAGACCCTTCGCAGAGGATTCCAAAGTTTTGTTAGTATCCGAAGCAAGCCTTTTAAGTGTTGCTTGTGGCACTCCAAATATCATCGATGCCAAAGCCAGCCCATTTTATTACTGCGAACTGCTTCTATAGCTTTACGCATTGATTCCTCACTCCAGGATTGGCGATCAGTCTTACGCTAATAATTACGCGGCATTTTGGTATATCTGTAAAGAAATCAACAGCTTTGATAAACGGGAAATAGGTATTGGGTACCTACAATTAGCTCATTGAGTTCTCATGGACAAAACGACATACATCGTTTGTACACACAAGGTAAAATCATGAAAAATATAATATTAATACCCAAATTCCCTGCAGTTAAGAAACAACTCATAACCTACCAATGATTGTCGTCAGCGAAGACACCCAAACGAAAGGCTGGCGCGAGTTCACGTTTTGAAAGGTTGGTATTAGCCGGTAGAGTCCCGTAATGTAGTTATCTATGGCTAGAGGTGGCAGAATTTAAAATATGATGCCTGTGTCATTTTGTCCATGTATGTCATTTTGTACGTATTTCCCCTATGCCAAAAGAGTAGGAATGGCATAGTAATTATCAAAATAGAACCTGTCATTTTGATTTCTGGGTATTGTTCTTGATAATCGCACTACTATATTAGCAGAAGCTCCTAGAGCCGGTTCACTTGCATCTACTCTGTCAATTTCATTATTGTCTTGGCCTGAGTAGATTTCAAATTTGTAGGCAGAGCACAAATAGTATGAAACCCCATTCGTGTGGCTTCATGTAAATACTGCTTCATGTGGCGACAAACTTGAGTCGAGCAAAGTTGTTTATCGATTGAAAGTTGTGCATAGAAAAGAATTACAGAATTATTCGCATTCAGATGTGTAATAAGTCGGTTTATTGTCATACAGTTCATTACTAGATCGAGACCAACATCTGGCAGCCAGTAGTAATGACAATTTGGTAGACGGACAAGAGACATGTAAATAATAGTTCCAATATACTGTCACAGTTCAGTGGTTTATTAATATTAGTTTGTTGAGCGTATGAGTTTGATTCTTCTACAATTTTTGCTAATAGCTCATCGGAAAAGAAGCATTCATATGGTGTACTCATTTCAAAAAGGCCACCTGAAAGAGAGTTGGTTCCATTGAAACTATGCTGAGCCTCGTTTAAGATCAAGTTCTTATTTTTCCATTTCACCTCTGCTCTCTCAGTTTTTGATTTTGAACTGGACACTGCTTATTCGAATTATCGGTTGTAAAGCAATACGCTTTGTAGCGAAGCGGTTTTAGTAATGACAATAGGTGAGAGCGGGGCTGAAAGTGCCTATTTTGACAAAACCTTATATGATTCGGATGAAACAAGTACTATGTCTGAAAGTAGTGGTTCATCCTAAGCCAAATTTAGTCTATAATACGAAATTACCTATAGATTTTGCACATTTTTAACAGTTTTTAAGGGTAAGATTATTTATACAGCGGCGGCAAAGCACTACCAACCCCACTTTGGAACAAGTTGTGCCGTAGCTGAGGTCGGTTGTGCCGTTGAGTGGTGTTTTCCATGAACGAAAATTAAATTAGAATTCAAAATTTTATAATAATATATTTATTCGTTATACTTTGTTCTATGAATCAACAGTTTTTAAAATTTAGTTGTTTATAACACTAAGTATTATAATAAAAAACAAATTACCTTCACTTATGTAATTATTTCAAACATAAAAGCATATTTTTAATCAATAGGTAGTACTTGTTTTTATGCGAATGAGATCAATCAGTAAAAATATCAGTCTCTAAGGACTATATTACAAAGAATAATGAAGATTTCTCTATAAAAAAAAATTATAAAGTAACAGAGTTCTTTCCAGAGTTATTATCTTATTGATCAGTCTCTTGAGTCTTTTTAAGAAATTAAAAAATATATATCAAAACTAGTTATTCTCTGATGACTGATCATATTAGCAATTAGGACATACAAATGCTAGGCTTTATTCATCTTCAATATATTGCAAATGTGCCCAACTCTTACATTCTCTGCACTCAATCTATTTCTCTCTAGGGGTAGAGTTAAAATAAACATCACAACATATGCTACAATACCATTTTTGTTGGTCATCAGAACTGTCGTCATTTTGCAAAACTCTTCTCTTAGCGGGGTTCTTAGTCGGTTTTTTTGTTCGTTTTCCTTTTCTCATAACCTTCTTTGTAGTTTCACTTCATTTCTTCTTCTTTTTATTAGCCTGTTCTTCGGCCAAAGCATTTTCTCTGGAGTATCCGTAAGAACAGCTGTCTTTTACGTCCTGCAGTAAGGAAAAGGCTCGTGAGATCACTGACGTGTCTCTTGTTCTTGATTACAGTCAACGCTGCAGTCGCTTTGCCCAGGAACTTGGTGTAGTATTGATGAACTAGTCTCAATCCCAACATTGCTGCCCACATAGTTTGACTCGTCAAGATATTCAGGAGACCTTTCTCTATTGTTCGGAGGGACAGGCAAGTACCTTGTGAGGGTCGAGTTTCTGACATCGGGCGCTCACTGATAAAAGACGGTGCATAATCTTCGTCTGTATATACGTTTGAATCATTGGGCCAAATGCCAACCAATATTGATAGGTGTTGATGCCAACGGGAAAGCGTATTTTATATACTTGGTATTTCATAAATGATCATAATCTTTCCTGGATTAGTTTTCAGCCAGCTATTTTGAGCTTCGGAGCAGTATGTTTTGAAAAGGACCATGGACACCAACATCCAGGGGTTGTAGACGGTGGGCGCAGTGTGGTGGGAACGATAATAATATAACAGAATTTCTCTTAGCCTTTTCAATCACATCAATATCAATGTGGGATGAATGATTGTCTAGGGGTAATAGCACTGGCTTTTCAGGTCTAAGCTTAGTGTGCTTTATGAAATGTTCCATAAACACTAAGAACTCTGTGCTTGTCATCCAACCGGAATGATTACCAGCCCTAATACACTCAGGAGGACCGTCGTGGATAAACAGGTTTTTGTATTTCAAACGTGGAAATACAAAAATTGGTCGAATAGAGTTTCCCAGAGCACTCAACCGCTAGCTCAACAGTGACTTAAGTTCCACGCTCTGTTGGAAAAATTGCACCTACTTGCGTTGTTCCTTTTTCAGACAACATTTTCTTCGGTTTCAGCACAGTTTGGACACTAGTCTCGTCCAAATTTCAAATACGTCAAGGAATAAGATTTTCCTTTGTAATCAAGTCGCCAAGTTTCTCGAAAAATTGATTCACGATATATCGGTTGAATGAGCTCGCGCGTCCTGCACTGGTAGCTTCGGGTGTTCTTATAGAAAGTGTAGAGTTTATCAGTGATTCTATCAGCATCCATTCATTGCATGTTGAATTATCCAGATTATTATCTGCGCTGTAGACAGTTAAGGCTCTCTTCTGCTCATTAATACTTTTAATCATTAAAAAGGTGGAGATTCATCGAGTTGAAACGTCTTGAATAAGTTTATTAGGAGCTACACTCAACTCGTTCTGAATTATTCTCAACTTAGAACACGCCGCAGATGAATGGTTGAAATGACCTACAATTTTTTACAGGTGGCTATTAAATCCAAAACAGATCTTTGACTGTCAATGCTTTGAGTTATCACTAATTGCAGGGTGTGAATAAAACATGATACAATAGGTATTCCCGCTTCATTACAACCCTTCACAATATTAGCACCATTGTCTCGTACCATTAAATGAATTCTGGTAGTGGTTAATTTCCACATTTGCAACATATCAAAAAACACATTTTTGATTGACTCACTGTATGACTTCCTGAAAAGTGTCTACAGTTCATCACCACATGGTTATAAGTAAAATCATGTTCAAACCAATGGCCCGTGAAACTAATAAAACTCTCATTTGTATGTGAACAGGTCCACAAAAATCAGATGTCAAAGATATGTACCTATGGAATTTATAATGTTTGGAATATGAAGAGTATTTTATATTTTATTATTTTATAAGAACGTTACTATTTTAATTATTATAACTTAATGAACAGAACAGGATAACCTTAAAAAATATGGAATGGAATATCAACCACTTTTATGAGCACAGATAATATAGACAGATGTCAGACCAAAGAATCATATTCTATGTTTGTAATTGCTATTCTTACACTCCTACCCAATTATACAATGCTAAATACAAAAAAACAGATGTTCATCATTTTTCTCAATTTTTCATATTTCACCAAAGTTGTTGCTTTAGTGAGAATGTCGGCTATTTGTTCGTGAGTGGATACATATTTCAAACAAATCTCATTCTTAGCTACACAGTCACGTACAAAATGATGTTTAACATCTATATGCTTGGTACGTTTAGATTCTAGAGTATTTGCCATTTTTATACATGATTGATTATCCTCAAATACATCAATAGGAAATACATTGATATCTATTGATAACAAATGAGCAACAAATAAACATTCAGTCAGGCAAGTAGATAATGCGACATATTCAGCCTCAGCACTAGACAAGGAAACTGTGGCTTGTTTTTTACTTTTCCAAAATACAATATTACCATAAACTTGAATTAAGAATCCTGTCGTACTTTTACGATCATTGATATTACCAGCAAAGTCAGAATAAACATATTATGTAAGTATTGTATTCACATTACAATTTTTAACATACAATAAACCATAGTTCTTTGTATATTTCAAATATCTCAATGAAGTTTTCAAATATACCCAATGTTCTTCATTGTAATTGTTCTGAAATTGACTAAAATATGACAAAGGAAAACTAATATTTGGTCTACTTCCTAGCATAATCTACATTATCGAACCAATAAATTCTTTATGAGACAAATTTTTAGTATTTTCATTGGGACATAATTTACCATGAGTCAATTGTAAGTTTGGTTGCATAGGAATTTTACTCACTTTACAATCTTCCATTTTAAATGCTTTGTCAATGAAATCTCTCTGATGAATAAAAAGTTCATTCTGTGATTTAACAATAGTTAATCCTAAAAATTTCAATTCTGATTTTCCGTTTTCATTCCTCATTTCAAAACACTGTTAATTTAATTACAACATGATTTAATGAATTGACATTTTGGATGCAATTATGACATCATCAAAATGAATCAACAATAGAATTTTATCTTTTTTTCTGTCATCAGTGTAGTAGAAACATGGATCCACCTTGGATCTTTGAAAGTTCTGATCCACAAGTACACCATGCAAACGTTCATACCAGCATTTTGGAGAATGTTTCAGTCCGTGAAGCGATTTATTCAATAAATTTTGCACATTGTTTATACTGTTTTGCTTTTGGAAACACCAGCAATTAAATTTATATACGTCAATATTGACAATTCATTAATACGTTTCAACAGTAAGGCAACCAATTTTACTACGAATTTCAAAGCACCTATTGTGGTATCACGTTTGGATGTATAAATGCGTCGAATTATTAATAACTTTATTTACACAGGTATACGCAACTTTGCAATAATTATTTACAATGCTTGGGTTAGGTTAGAACTGACTAAGACCGATGTTACTTCTCCGGATGTCGCTGGTGAAAGAGGACGATCTACTGGTATTCTGTCCCCAACTGCCTAATCCCACATGCACGGTAATTTACTGTGTATAGTCGGCCGCACACTCGCCCCGCAGTGTTACACATAGTTTACCTAACGTGTGGTAAAACGAACTACTCTCCCTGATCTGGTGGGTTTCTTGAAAACACTAGAATTTTCATGATGTTCAGATATTGGCTTCGACGTTGGCTCGTAGTCTGCGACATCGACCGGAAGGAAGGCTGGTTTGAGACAGTCCAAGGATAGCGTTTTGATGTGCCCCTTGACAGTCACCTCGAACGTTTCAGATTAACGTTTGAGGACTTCATGAGGACCATCGTATGGGGCCTGTAGTGGTTTACATATCCCGTCGTGTCGCATAAATACGTGAGAGCACTTCTCGAGTTCTGGATGGATAATTGTCGCTCTATTCCCATGGTTAGACATAGGTCTTGGTCGTACGTGGGAAAAATGTTCCTTGAGCTGCTCTATAAATTGATGTGGATTTGGATCTGCTGCTGAAGGGTCGAATATTTCCCCGGGAAGTCGAAGACTGTTTCCATATACAAGGTCAGCTGTTGAAGTTCGAAGATCTTCTCTGAATACTATGCGGAAGCCCAATAATATGGTGGTAAAGTGGTAGACCATTGTTCGTTGTTATTGGCCTTAAGTGCTACTTTTAGAGGCCGGTGGTATTCTTGGACTAGCGCGTCTTGTTTCGAATGTACTGAGAGTGTTGCTTGCGCAATTGAATTGTTACAACTCTCAAATTCGGTTGTCGCTTGTTCTGACCAATTAATTATTGTTTTGTCATTTGTCTTAGAATCCTTCAGGTAATTGTTGAGAACGGTTTGATTTTGTGCAGCGCGCGGTATGAATCGTCAGAAAAAATTGAATAATCCCAGAAAGCGCCGAAGTTTATTAACTGTATTTGGCCGAGGGAAATGTATGATTGGTTCAACTTTTTCCGTTAGAGGTTTAGTGCCTTGTTTATTTATTAAATGACCTAAAAAGGAAATTTCTGATACGCCGAAATTGCATTTTGAGCAGTTTACTGTAAGGCCTTATTCATCTAATCTTTTGTAAATTGTATCAATATGGATTTTGTGTCGTTCCTCGTTATCACTAAGAATTAAAATGTCGTCCAAATAAACAAGCAAAATGATAATTCGCCTAGAATTTCGTTCATGAATCTCTGAAATGTCTGTGCCGCCCCGCATAATCCGAAATTTAGATAGGGAAATTCGAAAAGTCCGAAAGGTGTGCTTACTGCCGTTTTCGAAATGTGTTCAGAGTGTACTGGTATGTGAAAATATGCCCGTACTATGTCGATTTCAGAAAATATGGTCTTTCCGTATTACGTGTTAGAAAAATCTTGTATATGCGGAATAGGATAGCGATCAGGTATGGTGCTAGCGTTCAATTTTCTGTAATCCCTTACCGGACGTACACCCCCTGATTTTTCAGCGATGACATGCAATAGCGAAAACCATGGTGATTTTGACGGCCTGCAAATACCTTGCTTTATCATAAATTGAAATTCCATTGTGACCTCCGCGTATATTTTTGGGTGTAGTCTTCTAGTCTTCTAGTTTTGAAAAATGTAGGAGGATCTATGGTTTCGATATAATGAACAGTGTTATGCTTAACTAGTTTTACATCTCTCGAAACTTTGGTAAGATCTGGATTATTTGACAAAATTTTGTGATATTCGGAATTTTCTGGAATTAGTTATTATTGTCGAATGGTTTGAACTTGCGGATGATAGGTACAGTTCTTGACTGGAATGATTCAGTAGTGTTATCTTTTAATTTCTCTCTTTTCAAGTCTATCAATAAATCGAAATGTTTGAGAAAATAGGCGCTTATAATGGGAAATGGTACGGAAACGATAATAAATTTCCAGGTGAAGTTTCGCCGTAGGCCTAAATCCAGGTTAAAAAGTTTATGTCCGAACACAAACCGTCAAAATAGTTTGAATTCCTGACAGTAACCCTTGAAACCAGAGTGTTTCGAGAAAATCCTCACCTAGAGGAACTTTTGCGAGTTCCCTCGTTTTTCTCAATAATTGAGATGGCTTGTTGTTGCCTAATTGCAGTTCGTTCACTAATTTCTTTATTTGTCGACCTTCAGAGTACGTACTCTTCACAATTCGTTGTTTTAGCAACTTATATTTATCCTGCGGAGGAGGCTTTGATAAAATATCTGAAACTGCCAATAGTATGTCTGGATCTATTGCTGCTACTATATGATTGAATTTTGTGCCGTCATTTGTGATCCCCGCAATATCAAAACTACTTTCCGCTTGCACAAACCAAAGTTTTATATTATTGCGCCTAAATGGTGGCAATTTCAGAGCAACCCGTGCAAATTATAGGGAATCAACGTACGCGCAACACGTCGACTGGATCAGGTAGCGTTTGCCTGCATTGCATGGCATTGGGTGTTCATAGTGTGATTCTGGTCATAGAAATTACTAGGATTTTTTTTTATTCAACACGTGTCGCGTTTTGTCGGGTTGTATCACGTTTCAATAATCTGTTTCCGCCTTAATTTGAAAAAAACGTGTAAATAGTGAATAGATGTTTGCGATAATTTAATATTATACAATATAAACGTATGAGAGTTTGACCAATATGAAAAGACTAGACTGAATGCCCTTACCTCAATACTGTGCACTTTCCTTCCTTTTGATGCGGTCCGCGTTGGGTATCACGTTCGGATATATAAATGAGTAGAATTATTAATAACTTTATTTACACAGGTATACACAACTTTGCAATAATTATTTACAATACTTAGGTTAGGTTAGAACTGAGTAAGACCGATGTTGCTTCCCCGTATGTCGCGTGTAAAAGAGGACGATCTACTGGTATTCTGTCCCCAACTACCTAATCGTACATGCGCGGTACCTAATGTACTGTGTATTGTCGGGCAGGTGACTATGGCTAGTCGGCCGCACACCGTTCATTTGTGAATAAAAGTATTCGCGATTTTTTCAAAATTAATCAATATCTGTCGATTTTCAAACGATTTGCGGAAAAATAGTATGTTTACCTCGTAATAGTATGTTTATCTTGCCTCATTCCTGGACTCTGTGCTGCTAAGTTTTGGCTTGCGCCTCGATTATTTGGAAAATCACAATCGACAAATGCTGACAATTGAATCTTGGAATTGTTACTTTTTTATTTATTTTAAATCATATGACTGAGTCACTTCTGAATATCTTAAGACATGTTTTAGATGGTTCTAAAGTTCAATCGTGAAACAGTTCCGAAATGGTGAAAAATATGTAATCGAAAAAATCCAATCTGGTCTTGCACCCAACATGATATACATAAGTGAATCTATAAGCTCTCGATATGGAATTGAATTATCACAAACATCATCTGAATTAACATTGTTCAATTGGAGTATTGACTGCATTGGTAATAAATGGGGTTTACAATTTTCCATATTGAACTTTTTCAATACACTGTTAATCAAATTAGTCTGCTTTATATAAACAACATCGTATGCTTTATGGATTTTCAATCATAAGAAATTAATATCTTTATTTATAAACTCTTTCATTCCAAATTCCTCAAACAAACTTGTTTTGACAAAATCCAAATATTTGTTAGAATCAGAAAATAGAATAACATCATCTACATCAGAGGTCTCCAAACCTCGGTCCGTGGACCAAATCCGGCCCGCCAGTGCCATCAATCTGGCCCACAACAGCTTAAGACTAGTGTCATTAATCTGGCCCGCGCCAGCCGATGTCTTATTGTTGTTACTATTGCTGTGATAAGTTGAAGAAGAAAACAAGAGCTCAAGCATATTAATAACTAACAGATAATTGAAATGAATCCCATTAATCACAGCGATTTATGTAATTGTGATTTTCCACTGACAATAGTTTGTAGTTCTGAATCAATTATTAAAAAAGATTTAAGATGCTCATCGGTTAATTTAGATCTATAAACGTTCTTTGTGTACTTCATCTTAGAAAACGTATTCTCACACAAGTAAGTAGTAACAAAAACAGAAAACAACCCACGAGCAAATTTATGCAAATTATCAAATTGTACCAGTGGAAGACAATAGGCGTGACGAAAGATTTTGGAATACTCTTCCTTAATGTGGGTACACATTTACTATTCACAAAAAACCTTCATTTCGGTAATAAACTTTAGTTTAACGAAGTTTAAAGCCATTCTTCTAATATTATTTCAATAGCGCGCGAAAACAGCTCGCATGTGTCATGGTGTCGGTCTGACGTCACGCTTAGGTAAACATGTCATTGTGTCTATGCATAGCGAAGAAAGTAAACAAAACATTAAATTAATTCGTGTGATAAAAATGAATTCCAAGAATTATGAGTGGTGTGCAGTACCGCAGTGTAAAAACACATCAATAAGAACACTCAACAAAGTATTTGTACATGTTCCAAACAAGAAAATAATAAGAAATAAGTGGTTAAAACTCGCACGTCGAAACCCGAACGATATATATATATATATATATATATATATATATATATATATATATATATATATATATATATATATTGGCTCTGGGCAAATCTTGCACTTTACTGTACAAATGTTTCCTTCCCGTTTCAGTTGCACACAACTGATTGCATCATTCCCATATGATGGTCCTCAAATATATTTGACTTGGTGATTTATCAGATTTGGGGTGTTTTCTATGAGGAAAATTACTACTAGTACTAGTAGGTGCTTATTAATTACAGAAATGTAGTTGTTTTATCGGGTCTCAACATGTTATTAACTCTGAAATAGCAACTTACAAGCTGTGAGGGAGCTAACCTCAAAAATAAACAATGACAAGTTTATTGTTAAAATAACTTATGAAAGCAAAATAAACTCGCATGAGTTCAAAACGGGTTTGATTCTATCAAAATTGGATGTATCCAGGGTAAAGATAATAATACATCATAATGGGAAATCGCCCAACATTAATACATCAATCCTGGGCAAATTTGAGCTATTTGCCTTAACAAATCTTGGTTCCATTGTTATAGTAGAGTGGAGTCGATAAAACCACACGTAAAATAATAAAAAAATCAATCAAAATGCGTAATCAGGAGTATTCACAACAACAAAACACAGTGAATGAGAGTACTGACAGCGGAGTTTACCTAAGCGTGACGTCGTGCGCTGTGATTGGTGTTTCAGTCAGAATGGCCGATTGCAGTATTTTAATGTTTTATTTTATTGAAAATCTTAATAATCTGAATTTTTTAAAAGAAATTAAAGCATTGTTTCAAATTTTTTTTAATATGAATTTTCCCCCAGAACCATTAAATCGACAATTTTTTGATACTGTCGTCATGTCTATTCCAACAATGATGAATTTTGATTGAATTATTCTTAATCATATCACTGCACTTGTAAATCAATAATTTCCATTTGGACTTCCGGAGCCAGGGTTTCAATGTCAGAAGCAAAAGGATTTTGAAAAAGCTTAATTTCATTCGCAATCAAATCGAGACAGAGAAACAAGTATCAAAATTTATCTCAAAGTTTCGATTGCAAAATCCACGAGAAATACAGTCTCTGCATTATAGCTGAATATTTCACATGTTTTGAAATGTGTGAAACATTTTTTTTGTAATTGCGATTGAAATAGTATTATTTTCTGCTTGAAGGATTTAATGTTACTGTATAAATCAGGGAGAAGTTGATTTCCTCCTTACAATCTAAAATTCAGCTCATTCATATGATTTGTCAAATCGACATAGAATGCTAACTTCCAAAGCCACTCACTATTTTCTAAATAGGCAAAGGGGCGATGCTTCTCATTTAAAAAAATTTCGATCTCTGCTCGAAGGTCAAAAAAGCGCTTAAGGCCTTTTTCGCAACTTAGCCAGCGTATGGCAGTATGATAATGTAAGTCATTTTCCCCAATCTCTTCAATAAACTCGCGGAATTGTCGGCGATTCAGCCCAGTGGATCTGATAAAGTCAACAACTGATATGACTGTTGTCAAAACTTAAACATATCTAAACGTTTTCCGCACATGGACTATTGATGAATAATACATTGTAAGACTAATGGTTTTGAACCACTATCATTTTCTGCAGCCTTTGACACAAGTGCAACCACTCCTCTATTTTTACCACACATATTTTGCCTCCATCAGTTAATAATATATTTCAAGTTTTTCCATCGAAATTATTAATGGCATTTTCAACTCCCTTAAAAATATCTGACCCAGTTGTCGTGTCGTGAATACTATCAATATCAAGAATACACTTCATAGCTTTTATCTACTTCGTGAATAAAAATCAACACCTGAGCAGTATCTGACACATCCGTTGACTATCCAAGGATAGAGAAAACCCCTCAAGATGTCCATTTTTGTCAAGCAGTTGAGATGATATTTTTTCTTCCATGTCTTGATCCCTCCGAGCTACGGTGTTTTCTGCCAAACTGACACTGACACAATCGAGCATTATTTTATCATTTCTACATGGTTGAATGGTTTTCCACGTTTTGCAATTTCAAGAGCCACACGAAAGCTGGCAGTCTCTTGTTCAGTATTCGCGTTGGTAAACGAAGATTGATCCGATTTCAGTCCGCGCTTCTTTTTCATCATATTGATGACGCCCCCAGTGGGCGTCGAGATGGAAACTGTGGAGTGCTTCTTGTTTCTACGCTTTCTTACACTGATATGTGTTTTCTCAGGCAACTTAATTAAATCATTCAATGTAGATGCTATGTCTGATGTTTTTCTGGTTGGAGGTGTTACAATATTTGGTGTAGAAACTATTGAGACTTCTTGGTTGGGTATGTTAGGAATTGGTGTGACAATTAATTTTGATGTGCTAGGAACTGATGAGTTAAACTCTTTTGATGTGCTAGTAGCTGGATGATATTCATCGGAATCTTGAACTGTAACGGTATCCTATAAGAAAATTCTTCATCTGTGAATACTTTAAGATTCAAAGGAAAAATACGATTTTATTTAAACCCTGATTCTCCTTTACTAATAGACGCAATTTGATCAAATGCATTCTTCGCCAAGGATTCTAGGTCATATGGTCGTTCACGCGATGCTCCCGTGTATAGTTGCGTAGATAAGTGGGTGAATCCCGTTACCCTCTGACTCCCATTGCCCTGTTTCCTACGTTATCATACAGCCATATACTTCCGGAACTGTTGGACATAGGCCCCCCGTGAATTTTTCTATCTAGATCTATCTTGTGCAGCAGTGTTCCCTACCTATAAACACTGAAAAACATTTTTTACCTATTACTTTACATTCGAAAACATATCTAAAGCTGAACTATTTTCTGCATCAGTTTGTACATATTCACATTAATATTATTTAACATCCCTTCGGTGGGCTTAAAAGCGACATATCCGATTTCCTCTTAAGATAGCTTTTGTGCTGGAAATTGACAATCGATTTCTCAGTTTATCCTCAATAATGTTGACTGAAGTAAATGCTCGTTCTACCTTGGCATTAGAGAAAAGGGGGGTTGAAAGAGCTATATCAAATTTACACGTGTCAAAGACGTGGCTGCCTTAGAGCGTTTTTGTTCTGAGAAACCTCGATCCAAAAAGAATCAGCGTCCCAGTTTTTTTCCATTCAATACGATGGAGGCCTCCCACTCGCTTACTGTTTCATCCACATCCTCACATATACTTTTAAAGTGTGTTTAATTTGAGCCGTTGCATTTTTCGGTGTACTTTTCACGATTCTAGCTATAGGTTTTCTTAGTCTGAGCCAGAACAGACCACTGACTATACACTTCTGTACATCGCCCAATATTTGTACACGCACAAGTTTCCACCATATTTCTATAATGGCGAAGTTTCTGTCAGCAGCTATGTCCTACAACAAAAAACTTGTGTTCCATGCTATCAAACATTTAAGTAGCTACTAAGTACATGTACCGACAAATCATCATCCGGTTTTCGTCTACTATAACACCTATGAGCTCAGGCGAAAAGAATAGTTCGTATGATTTGAGGGGTGTAAGATTCTCTGATAAGTCTACTAGTACGCCTCTGTTACCAATAAATTGAAATGTTTTTCGATTTCCAGAATATTCATTCCATGAGAACTTGTACTGATCAGTTGAAGGATCTGGTGCAAACTCGTTTTCAGAATCTTCATTTTGTATCACTTCATTCCTATTCGAACTGGACCGATCATCAAATTCATCGCTAGATGCTTCACTTGAATCATCATTATTATAATCGGGATCAATGTCAGAAAATTCCAAAAAATCATTGAACTCTTCTGAATCAGATAGATTGTCCATTACTTGTTGCAGCTATTGAGAAGAAGGTGGCTTTCTCAAATTTCTGCTTCTGAAAAAAACATTACTTTATTTACTTGTTCATCCAATTTTTTCACGTAATAAACATAAATCACGCATCCATTAACCAACAAGAAACACATACCAAAAAATGTACTTTACATCAATATTTACTTTCGTTTACACACAATTCTTCGAAAATTCGTACTACCACGCCGTGTCAGTCGTTTTCGGAGAGGCACATAAACTTGAAACGCAGGCTCTTGTTGTCAAAAGATCACTGAATTATACATAGGGTTACCATAATTTACTGAGGCCAAATCCGGACATGGGGTCTGGGGGGTATGGAATACCCCCCAGTGGAGCGGGGGCCCTCCCCCGTAAAATTTTAGAAAATAAGGCACTGAAATATGCGTTTTTAGCTATCCTGAGACGTGAAAAATGTTTTCAAACTCTGGTTAATTTATACGTTTCTAAATAAAATAAAATAATAGGGTTAAAAAATTAAAAATTTATATTACTTAAGCCTTTTTAATACACAACCAGTTAAATTCAAATTCCATTACATATTAACGTACAATAATAGCTTACTAGAGTTCATATTATTTGCAACTTCTTAAGTACTTCTTTCACTCTCCATCTTTTGACTAGGTTCGTCAGTCTTCCTTGATTCATACTTTTCAGATGAACTGACTTTCTTCAAAAAAGGCTTGTCATTTTTGATGTGGTCGTTGAATTCTGAGCATGTCATAAGAGAATTGGCTTTAATATAAAGAAGATCTCTTACAACTGACAGAGATAATCTTCCTCTTTCAGCCGTCCAAACAGACCCCATCATTGAGAAAATTCGCTCGGCCGGGGCTGAAGTACCGGGCAGACACATGGCGAATTCCACTATCTTGAAGATATTCACAAAGGAGACATTGCTTTTAGAACAAACTTCAAATACTTGTTTCCACTTTTCTTGAGTTTTGGGTTTTTCGTCTTTCGGTAGGGAATCCCATTCTGGTTTAAGATTTTTCAAAATTCGGATTAGTGACGAACGCTCATCAAATAGTTCATCCACATTAATAGAATCTGGTACAACACTGGCTACAGTTAAAGCACTGTCTTCCATCTCATCCCAGGTAGGATCATGTTGTAGTGTTAACCATTTGAAGTGGTTAGCCTTGTCAAAGCTGTTTTCCCAAAGTTTCAAGTAGCTTATCCCAGCATTGTAAAAACCTTCTAAACTTTTCAGAAAAATCTCTTCCTTCTTATCATCAAAGGCTTCCTCATTTTTTAACTTCCTTTGTAACTGTTTTGCTGCAAACGGTATAAAGTTAGTTGCCTTCCTTTCTTCCAGTTTGACAACTAATTCTGCATACGCCTGTGTTGCTTCTGTAGCAGTAATGTGATCAGACTCAACTTTGAGAATGGTCACTTGGAACATTTGAAGGCTTCCGTGCACGAATGTTAGATAAAGTTCATTTACTGGATCTTCAAAAAAGGAAAGTAAAGATGCAGGGCAGTTCTCGATTGACAAGAAATACGACTTCAAGGGCTCAAACATCATCAGGATCCTTTCTAATGCAGGCATCCCACTAAACATAAAAACATAACTCAAACATAACTGTTATGTCACATTGTGACTTTGTGATGTTATTCAGAGATAAGCTTGATATTCCAGATACGTTGCATATATATCACTTTGTGCCTCTTATAAATATTACAATGTAATGTTGAATGATAAACATTACATAAATGTGTCATATTTAATGTAACATCAATGTAACTTTATTACTTATATTTAATGTATCTCCGAAACATTTATTCAACTGCATTCGTATAATATTACATATCGGTACCCTTTTATAATTCAAATTTACTTCACGGTATACATTATTATTTTTTCTATATTTATAGAATTCTGGAACAGGGGCGTCATTTCACATATCTGTTGGGGGGGGCAACATTAGGGGACTGTTTCCTGTAGGGGTCGCCTGAGGTGTATCCGCCGGAGGCGGGAAATTTTCGGGGTGTCACGCCCAATTTCTGCCCAGAAGTCGTTAAAATTGTTATAAAAAAGGTAAAAAGCGTTGATAAATATCACTTAATCCAAAACACCTATTTTCAGTTATAACGTCTAAAACACGCTCTGTACTAAACAAGATTATTCTCATTTTCGCGTACACGAATTTAGCTTTCATAAGTATGGGTAAAATGTGCGAATGTGCGAAATAAAAATGGCCTGTCAAAAATTCGCGAAATTCGCCCTAGTAAGTATAAGCATAATGCGAAACTCATAAATATAATGCGTGTACGTGTGTACTATGCTGTGCCACCATACTTTCATTCACTGCGCCTTTGCAAATATAGTAATACTTAATTAAAAATAAATTGAATATTGAAGGTTTGGTGTTTGGTTGGTGCTTACAATGTGAGTATGCATTGTGAAATGCAATGCATTGTGAAATGTGATACTGTTCTTCCACTTTTTGAATGGTAGATTAATATGGTTCATAATTTAATATTTTAGTTTAGTATACTTCTTTGTTGGGCTGTCATTTGTCAATCGTCATTTCACATATCTGTTGGGGCGAAAGGGTGATGGCCATGCAGATATAAAAAAATAAAAATAAATGAAGGCTTTATTTATAGACAAACAAACATAAACATTAAACAAAATTAAAATATTTCTTTGACAAAAATTTTGGAACACAAAGATAAAAATCACAAAAAATTGTAAAACAAAAAATATATTATTGATTTTTATTAATCAATGCGTTAATGGATAACGACGATGTCGCATGGCAGCAAACTCATCGACGAAACTGTTAAGGTCAAATCCTTCAACCAAGTTTGGTTCAGATGCCATAAGCATTAGTGCACGCAGTCTTTCATCTCCCATAGTTGTGCGCAAGTAGTTTTTTACCCTTTTTAAAACAGAAAAGAACCTTTCGTCACCGGCAGTTGTCACTGGAAGTGTACAGATTATTGTTAATATCTTCATTACTTCCGAATATGCTACTGGAAGATTTTTGAGATGATCCAGCATATTAAGTGCACTGTTGGTTTGTATACAGTCTCCAGTATTTAAGGATTTTAACAAATGAATCTTAGCTAGTGGCTATTGAGTTAGTAGCAGTGGTTCATCTACTATATGACCGTAAACTTGCAAGAAAAATGAATTTTCCTTCGCCTCTAAATAGGATGTTGTGTCTTCCTTTTTAAGAAAGCCGAATAAAGGCGCTGGTTATTTTCTGAAAAACTTTGTTTAAAGTCCATTAAAAATCGATCGACAACAGCAAAATACTCATTGCGAAAGTCAAAGTCGTCTATCCATCTCTGTGACCAACAGTGGTTTCAGTATAGCTACAAGATAGCTTTTTTGATCAAATTCGCTTTCGTTGTACACGGGTCCATTCAAATCCGCAAGTACTTGCTAATTGCTTAGACGTTTCGAGGATGCTATTGAATATTTCTCTGACCTGGCATTTTTCTAAAGCGCTTTCTTGTAGCGTCCAACAGTGATATTGCGGAACAAATGTCCAGATTTTCTGTCTGAAAGCTGCTCTGATAAATTATAAGTTATTCAAGCAAAGTTTCCATTGCGTGCAAATAAAAAATGAAAACAGGCTTTGTTATTTGTGCCTGGAGACCCACTGCTTCAGCACTGTTGTTGCTCTCATCTTGAAGTACTTCAATAATAGCAGCATATCTTTTCATGATTTTTTGAATGGATCGAAACCAGTAAAACCATCTTGTAGAAACAGATCTTTCAAGATTAAGAACTTTTTGTCCCAATCTTTGTTGTACTGCAACTAGCTTCTCGTTGCGTGGGCTGCTGTTAGCTATGTAGTTGTAAAGATTTTGTACCACTATAAAAAAATCTCGTGTCTGTATAATGTCGTCGACTGTGTGAACTAACACCAGATTTAAACGGTGAGCATGACAATGCACATAGGTTGCTTGTGGCGCAAGATTTTTTATGCGAGATATGTTCACATGTCCACTCATGACGCTAGCGCCATCATAACACTGCCCGACACAGTCTGACAAATCAAGTCCCATTTTTTTAAAATTTGTTGTCAGGTGAAACGTTAATGATTCTGCATTTAAGTTCTTTAAATGATGCAGATCTACGGCTTTTTCTTTTATACAAGATATGTTGCCAGTTAAATCCACATATCTTATCAGAACGGCGAGTTGCTCGGACTTTGAGAGATCTTTGGTTTCATCAGCAAGCAGGGCAAAGTATTTTGCAGTTTGAACCTCTTTTATTATTATAGACTGAATTTTGTTTCCAAATAGTTCAATCATGTCGTTCTGGTAATCTGGTGAAGTGTAGTGGCCATACCTGCGAATAACGTGGTTTTTTAGGTTTGGGTTTTCTTCTGCAAAGGCTTTTAACAATTCCTTCAAATTTCCTCTGTTTTCTGACTCACTGCTTTCATCATGGCCTCGAAACGCTAAGCCCTGTCGTCCTAAAAAACTTATGGCCCTTAGTATTACCTTAATGTGAGCACGGTTTTCTTCAATTTCTGAAGATCTATTAGCTTTTAAGAGAGAAGAAACAGACTGCTTGTTTTTGGAACGATTTTTAAATTCACTCCATGCAAGAATTGCTTGTTTATGTCTTTCTGAAACATCATGCTGTTTGAGCAAGGAAGCAGCATCTTTCCACTTGCAAAAACCTTTTTCAATGAATGTTCGTCTTCCAAACGTTTGGCCAGGACGAATTGTTTTTGGTGCAAAATGCCGACAGCAAAAGCAAAATACCGCATCAAGATTGATTGAGTACTCCAACCATATTGAAAAGTATCAAAATAACGAGAAGAAAATCGCCTACCCTTAGTTCTGGATAGGTTTTTTTAAAAACCGGCTGGACCGGAGTAGTATGAGGTGATAAGCTGACATCAATAGGCTTTTCAGCGACAGATAGCGATGCAGCTAAAGTGGTACCGCATAGTGGTATCGACTCAGGTGAGGACTCAGCAGAAGTTGCATCAGGTACACTGTTTTAGCGGACTCGACTCGTGGTGTCGTTTTTTTTGTAAAGAAGGACATTAACGATGCTTGGTGACGTTTCAGTGTAATTTGAAATATCTAAAAAAGAATGTTTAATCAATATGCCGTCCTAAGCTCAAACGTCCTAATTCCTATCTGACAAAATTTTATTTTTAAAGATAAGATCGATTTTTACTAGCCAACATGTTATTCTATTATTAACTATTTATTCCCCCAAAATTGTCCTATATACAAGTACAGTTACCTTTGTATTACGTGCCTACTTGTTTTATCTACAAAAAACAGTCTTAATGCAAAGCTATTTTATCCTAAAAGCTTATAGAAAGTCAAACATGTTCTATCTGCGCAGATAGGACTATTCTCTTTGTATCGCCTATCGACCTACAATTTTGGAATGATTTAGATACTCATTTACATTTTTAGCCATGGTAAGGAATCTGAGTAAAAACTCCTGTTTGTTTTTTGTTGTACCTAAATTAAGTAAACTCATTTATTTGTTCTATTTTTTGTATTTACATTTATTCTAGTTCTAATTTTTAATAAAACAATGTTTTGTAGTTAATGTGTTGGACTTTGACCTGTTTCATTATTGCAAGTTTATTTAGCTAAAATGTCCTAACCAGCAAAACTCAAATTTTAGGGCGCTTTGAAAATTAATAGTTCGACACATTAAAAGTACTCCTTTATAAGTACTACAATTTCAATAACTTTCGTTTCGAGTATTATTATTGTGTGTTTAGTTAAAATTAACTAAATCTGCTTTATCTTGAAAAATGATATATTTTAGATAGGACCTTTGAGTTTAGTACGGCGGCACTGCTACAGCAGCCCTATTTATAAATGAAGCTCTGGCCTTACACTTACCTAATGCAACATTTCTACTTATTATGTTTAATTAATAATATCTAATATAATATCACACGCAAACACTAATAAGTTTTCTTGAACAACGAACGACGAACGCAATATCTACACACTCACTAGTGCAAACATCATAGATAAACTAAAGCGGCATGATTTTATAATATAACAGAATATTATACACGTAACAGAAGGCTTGGTTATCCCTTCCCCTTCCACTACGACCAGCCAAGATGAAGAAGCGAAAGGGGAAAAGCGAAAGGGTCACCTGATAAAGCGGCCCATACACCACCGGGATTCAAGACAGTCAACAAGTCTTGCTTATTTTGTATTGACGGCTTTTAAGAATCTTTAAAGGTTTAATTTACGTACGAGTCGCTTGGGGGGGGGGGGCAAATGCCCCCTCCAATTGACGCCCCTGTTCTGGAATTTCAATCGTTTTTTTAGTAAATATAGGAAGAGAAGGTTTACCATTTACCCACCCTCTGCCTCAAATAAAAAATTATCGAACAAGTTGAATATTGATGTCCAAAATTGAAATGCTACTGGGATATTGAATAAAAAAACTTCATCTGCAAAAAATATATAATATAACTTAAAAATAAATATAAAACATTAAAACAAAGAATATCCTTTTAAAATAGTTAACATGAAGAAACATAAAAAATTGTTAAACAAAAAAATTTCTATAAAAAAATTAACATATCTCTCTATCACAACTCTTTCCTCTTCAATCTCTGCTTTGCAAATCTCATCCACTCCATTACAATCAGCTCGAACTCTTTATCTGTAGTTGAGCCAAACACTTCTTTCACAGATTCTGAAAAAAAATATAGGTATATATATATATATATATATATATATATATATATATATATATATATATATTATATGAGAGAGAGAGGTTGAAAAATAAATTAGTGGTAAACACTTACGTTCAAATATGTTGATCAATTCTAAATCAGAAATTTTAAAATTTTGTTTTTGTCCAGTCCATGAACAATACTGGGCAAGCTCATCCTCTATAATCTGTTGGAGGCACCGCCTAATCAAATTTTTATAGTCGGATCCTCCGACCAGTACCAGTTTGTTCCTCTAGAATAATATATAAATAGAATAATATATAAATAAAACCTCAAAACATAGACAAATTGAAATAACAGTAATTTTGAGTAGGGCAAATGTTTTTTGATAAAAAAAAACCGAAGTATAATTTCAGTATACAAACAACCAATATCTTCACACACACCTGGTAAATTCAGCAGAACAATAATAAAAAAGTAAAAAAATAATGCTGATGTTTTGTTTATAAACTTTACAATCTGTATACAATCTGATACAAGATGTATCATTTAACAGGAAATGCTTTTATTTAGAGAGCAGGATCAAAATACTTACAAATTGAGCAGCAGCAATTTTGTTGGTTCTTAGGAGATCTTCTAGATTTAGTAAGTTGCCCATTGTTTTCAGTGGCATAAATTCTTTGATCAGATCATCAGATGTATCAATATTTCTACTTCCAATGACCGAATGCTCTACTATGGAATTTACTTTATTCAAAGTAATTTGACACATGGGTATGCTCCGGATGTCAGCAACTATTTCCATAATGTGAGATATTTGATTAGCCGGAACCACAACTCGTAGATTTTCTACTATTGTAGCATCATGTAGATCCTCTATAATAAAAGAAGGGGATTACGTTTTAGTGTCATTTCCAACTGAAGAGAATGAAAAGAACAAATTATATGTGTGTAGTGCAGGAACTTTTTCAAGAAAATAAAGAAGCTGAAGTTGTGGGGATGGTGTGTTGCAACAAAGAAAAAAGAACGTTCAACTTGAAAGAATATGATGTATTATTGTATCAGTTATCCAATTGTCACAAATAATTAAAAAAATGGACTTTCCAAAAATGGAAGCAGTAGGAGAAAGATTGAAATATGAGTTTTCAGAATCAGTAGATGTCCACGACTATCGACTTTAATGATGTGTTCCATTTGTAGTGTGAAATTTATTTTCGGTTTCCCATTTGAGTTAAGATCTAAGTTTTGTTTCTAAGGAAGCAATAAAATAGTTATCTTCAACAAAATGGTTCCTTAATTACTGTCAATGACTGGGATGTCAATCACTAGAAAATTGATGTCAATAACTAATCCTCCTGTCCCATTTTTTCTTTAATTATTAAAAATATCAAAAAGACATTTTATAATATTTGTTTTCCACAATTATGTTGACTTAGATATTACTTCAACTCAGTATACCTAATTGTTGAACAGCAAAAAACTACAACTGAAAAAAAATATGATTTTTTGAATCAAAATTTCTTTCTTAATGTGTCAATAACTGGCAATTTACCTTATATCCACAAAAAATTAAGATAGTGGAGCTATCTGAGATTTATAAATTATAGTAGTATATAATGCTTTGTTATAAAAGTCTTTATAGATTATGTTTAATCTCATAATGTTTGGAGCTTGTATAATATGCTTACAGACTTGACTTCATTTTGAAACAAAAGTTCTAAAATATAAAGAATTTATAGAAACTCACCTTGTCCTCTTCAGATTTTTTACACACTTTACTTTCACTCATATTGAATAATTATATTAAATACTTATAGATTCAAACGTATATAATTATATTGTAAGAGATTAAAGTAACAGTTAGGAAGGAAAACGCGCTTAAAAGTTCAGTACCACCATATGCCACCATACAACTAACCTCAACCCTCAACGTCCTCAACACAGACGGCAGACCACATATAACAAACAAACTCAACGTTCAGTTCATCATTCTCGTATCGAATGTTCGTTTCGAAAACTACCACCTGATTTTCCATCTCACTTTATCACAGTTCAATAATATATTTCCTGTTCACTCTTCTATCTACTCCCTTAAACTCGAGGATAAAAAGATAAGCGGATAACACGTATGTTCTGTGTTATGAAAATGAACTAATACGACCCGCGAACTTTAAAAGATATAGCAGAGTGGTGGTTAAAAATACATTTAAGGAACCTTTTAAGATAATATTAATTCCAAACTTCTTGTACACATGTGAGTGATGTTTTAAGTTGGTTAAATAAAAACATCGGGTATACAACATAACCACTATGTATGAGACATATCTGGGCAACATAAAATCAACATTTTCATATTTATTTAATGAACATTTTTGGTTATGCTATTTCGATGTAATTTATATGTAACTGAAAAATATTGTGTTGGAAACTTCATGACAACATTATTGCAATGTAAGTTTGCAAACATTGCAAAAGTTATCTCTGGAAAATATTTTTGTTATGTATCATGTTTAATGGGATTAAGCTCAAAAATCTGGTGTTTCCGTGTGAAAGCATTCTTTAATACTCAATTTCTGCAGATTCACAAAACTCTTTTAATGCGGTCACTCTGACAGTATACTGATAAAAGAATTTGTAAACTTTGACAACGATCGCCTCAATATCAACAGGCATGGCATTACAAGCAGTCTGCACTGTGTTGTGCATAATATGAGCAGAACAGCCAATGCCAAGAATTGGTCTTGATAGAGCCTTTTGCAATTTTCGAAAAACAATGCCTTGGCCATTCCTTTTAACACCACCGAAGTTGGTATTAGTGTTATCAGCACATAGGCACACAACTTTAGAATCAATAGAGAACTTTTTGATGCACTTTAAAAGATGTTCTACTAAAATATCAGATGTTTCTCTCGGAAGTTCATCAGAAAATAAGAGTTTCACGTTAACACCTTCATTTTGGCTAAAATAACGGACACATACTGGAGTCAATTTGACATCTTTTCTGTTTGAGCTGTCAATTGTTAGTGTGATGTAATTTGCATCATTGAGATCTTTGAGCAGTTTGTCAAATATGTAAGGAGATATCACATTTACAATAACTGCTTCGGTCTTTGTCCGAGCTCCCGAAAATTTTGGCTCACACATCTTTTTAATAAGTTTGGAGGTGCAATCGGACGTTTCAAAACTAAGTCCGTGCATTGCGGTATGGTAGGCAAAAGTTGCCTCTTTTGCCGCACATTGTAAGTCAGCATCTGTGACATCAGTGTTTTTAAAAAAATGTTTAATACTTGCCAAAGATGTTGTTTGATTGGCCTTTTTGTGTCTCTCACTCTGCAAGTGATTTTCAATGTCATATCGTCCTCGGTGCTCCACCGAAAATTCAGAATTGCATGTCAAACACCTCACACGATCACTGCTGTTTTGACATATTCTCAAAAACTTGTACTCTTCTTTCAGTTTGTCAGTAAAAACACACTTGCGCTTTGGCATTCTGTACAGTTAAAAACTTTCAAATTGAGCACTAATACAGTAGTACCAATACATCAAGAACATTAGGCACGCATAATAAGTTATTTTGAAACAAACTGCCAAGTAACCAACACAACACGAATACAAACAAGTGACAGTCGTCCGCTTTGGGCGATGTGTGGACTGCAACTGTGAGTGACCTTGAGTTGTCAGACGACGCAGACAAAAGCACACAAGGCAGTGAGCGCACTGCTGGCAGTGTTACAAACCTTAGTTGCAACGTGGCGTAAAATTCCCCTATTCGGCCACGTTTTCAGTTCATTTTCATTAAAATCCGGACATTTCTCAGGTCCGGACGCCAAACCGGACACGTGTTCCAAAGCCGGACTGTCCGGACGAAATCCGGACGGATGGTAACCCTAAATATACATCATCTGTGCTGTTACCGTTCCCCCACCATTGAAAAAAAACGCGCGGCGTGTGACGTTCGGTCACATGATAATGGTCTCTGGCTGGCCTTGAAATTTCCGTGTCAGTCGAAAATGACTGACATGGCAGTCATCTTAAAAGCTGAAATACAGATCTCACCTTCTGCTTGTAAAGTTGTACCATCCCATTTTTTACTACAAATTTTGGATCATTTAATGCCATAAATCTACAGAACATATTTCTTTCTTTATACATAATGTTGTGAAGCTCCGCTGTCCTTAAAACATTCTGTATTTATCTGGTCCTGTATATTGTTTCAAAATGCAAAACTTCCACTGCTTGTATCAGCATTTTCCTGATACTTGAAAAAAAATTTTTATCGCATTTCTTATTTACATTTTGTTTTGACATTTGACCCGTTGACGTCCGGTGAAATGTCATTAGTGCGATCGACTCCTCTTCTTTCCTAACCTTCCTTCTTCAGGAGAGTTATCAAATTATTCAAAGTTTGATTTGTAGAATTGATACTCTCCCACGCAGAACAGAAATGCCTAAATTTTTCAAGAAGGGCCATGATGATTTTTGCTATAATCATTTTCTCTGGGATATCTGCTGCTTGACTTCAGCTTGTAAATTTATCACTTTAGTAATGAAACTTCACGGTTTCATTTCGGAATTTCAGATTATGAAATTGTTCGTGCAATAAATGGACACCAACCTCGGATTTTCTTTCATAAATACTTTCTAACTTGTCCGGTTTATCTTTTGAAGAGGTACATTGCATAATGTGTGACATTACATCATCCTCCATTCTTACCACAAGGGCTTCTTGGGCGCGGGCATCTTTGATTTTCCATTTTGCAATATTTTGTTCGCTGTCGGTAGGTGAAGCTTCATTGCCATTGAGAATTTCAAACAATTCCTGCATCATCAGAACAACCTTTACTTGGAAATTCCAAACATTCCAATTGTCTGCGGTTTTTGTTGCTGTTGATTTTTCCTTTTTGCTCAGTCCGAAGAACAAAAGTGGAACAGTATTCAAAATACTGAATGTAAGACTTTCTCCAATTATTCTCATAAAATTGGTTTTTTCAGAAATTTCAAAAGAAATTAAGTCTATATGTTCATAAAACTCAATTTCTCATACAACATAATGCCTAAATATTTAACTGTGCTAACTCTTTCAATTTACCTGGTTATTAATAGTTTTATTTTCAATTTCAGTTTTCTTCAGTGTCTCACCAGAGCCCAAAATTATTAACTTATAAGTACTTTTTTACATTTAGGGATAAACTGTCACATAACTATTTGTTAATTGATGAAAGATTCTTATTGATGTTTTCTGTGCGGTTCCTAATATCCCGCTTATATAAAGCATACCCTGCATACCCCTAGTTAGTGCTTTCCGAAACAACACTGTTGAAATTAGCTTTTTGTTATTATGATTCTAAATAAGAACTAAAGCATTTATCAACCATCCCTTCAAAGCCAATTGCAACATCAGAAATTGCATAAAAGTGATCTGGAGTTGCATCAGGATCGAGCAGGTATATTCCGTTTGCTCTAGAAACACTCCATTTTCCAATGAAACCGCCTTACCCCATATTTTCCCAATCAGTTGCCTAGCTTGCAGTCTAGTGATTTTCCTGTCGGCGTGATTTATCATCCATTGTCGAGTTACTTTTCTAAAATGATTTTTCAGTGACTTGAAAAACCTCCTATCTAAACGTAGCAGAGTCTGTGTCGTATGACTCGGTAAACCAGTGTTTATATAAGAGAAACATTTAGGTCGCACTGAGGCGAGTAAAGCTGAGCTAATCACTAAAAGAACGAAGTTATAATGCTTGACAGTTTAAAGGCTTAACCTACAATTTACAAACAAAAAAAAACTTCAATTAACACAAGCATTTAACTTACTGCGAAAATACTTTGCGAAAATTTCGGTGCAGATAGTGATTTTGCAAAAATATCCGCTACCTGCTCCGATGTGGGCACGTAGTACAATTTAATTTTGTTGTCATGGACCCATTGTCTAAAAAAAGTGATGCTTTACATCTATATGCTTACTACGCTTTTTTTTCAATGTGTTTGACATTTTAATACAAGACTGATTGTCTTCGAATACATCTACAGGAAAAGCATTTATATTTAGTATCTCAGAAAGCAGTTTCTGCTTCTGAACTACTAATTGATACAATCGCTTGCATTCTGGATTTCCAGAATACAAGGTTTTCAAATATTTTTATTCCATAGCCTGAAATGCTTTTTCTGTCGTCGAAATCATTTGCATAATCAGCATCTACAAGAACATTAATCATCTCATTACTTGGATTAACAGATTTCTCATATTTAAGACCAAAATTGCTTGTTGCCTTTAAGTAGCGTAAAATATTTTTCAAAATATGTCCAATGCTCTAATGTATAACAATTTTGAAATCGACCAAAGTAATAAATTGAATAGCTCAGATCAGGTCTTGTACCTAACATAATGTACACAAGGAATCCAACAAGTTTCCTATACGTTAAGCTTAGTTTATGTATACCTGAGTCACTATTCCTTAAATTTAGTCTTGGCTGAATTGGAATGCTTGAATCTTTGTACTTTAACATATTAACTTAGTGAACACTTTTTCAATTAAATCTTTCTGACTTGAGAACAATTTACCATCAGATTTAATTGATAAACCTAAAAATTTTAGAGAAACATCAACCTGACAAATCTCTCATTTCGAAATTTGACAAAAATTTTGTTTGAAAGTATTTAATTTTTGTTCACATTTGCTGAATAAGATAATCACTTTCTTGATTTTGATAGTCAATAGTGACTCTGAGAGTATTTACGTTTGTGTCCATGTTTAACATTTTGTCTCATCAAACACAACACTTCTTGCTGAGATTAGTTCTTGTTCGATGGGATTCCATAAACGATAGCTTTTACTAGTGTAGCCAACCAAATACATCTTCGGACTTCTTGGATCAAGTTTGCTTTTTCGATCTTCAGTAGGAATGTGTACATACGAGGTACACCCACAAAATTCTTATTTTCTGTAGGTCCGGTTTTTGATTATACCACACCTCAGCTGGTGTTTTATTTTATGGAAGAGTAGATGTGGGGGTACGATTAACCAGGTATGCTGAGGTTGCCACAGCTTCCTCCCAAAAAGACTTCCCCATATCACATTCAAAAATCAAACATATGTCTTTGTCTAGTATGGTACGATTGTACCTTTCTGCCACTCCATTCTGTTCAGGTGTTCTTGGTATACTATACTCCAACTTTATTCCTTCTTGTTCACAAAAGTTCTTAAAATTATGCGATATGTTTTCACCCTCATTGTCACACCTGAGTCCTTCAGGCAAAGTCTTAAACTTGTTGTGTATTAATGCCAAGTACTCCTTAAACGTTCGAAAGGATTCACTTTTATTTTGCATAAAGTATACGACTCCAAAATGTGTATAGTTCTCAATGAAAGTAATAAAGTATCTATTGCCATTGTGAGTGACTAGGTTGAGCGGTCCACAAACGTCACTTGAAATACATTCAATCACATTTTTAGTCTTTCTCTCTTCTGGCAATTTTCTAAAAGGTTTTTTGGTCTGCTTACCCTGTAAACATACTTCACATAGTGATGACCAACGAAAATTTGATGAATGGCCCATTCTTTTATGCCACAGATCTTTTTCACTATTAGATGATAGGTTAACTTCAATTCCATGGATTACCAGGTCTAAAACATAAAAATTTCCTTCTAACTGTCCTACTTCTAATAGACAATCATTGTTTTGCTTTATGGCGACTTTACCATCTTGAAAGATTATTTTCATACCTTTAGACTCAATTTTCTCAACAGAAAGCAAATTGTGAGTTAAACTGTCACAAATTAACACATTTTCCAATTTAACTTTAAGACCCTTTGCTGTTTGTAGGTGGAGGTCAGAATGGTAGAATGTTGCTTCTTACGACCTTGTCTTGAACTGGCAGATTGTGTTTTGGTAGGAAAATTGATAAAATTTTCAACTAATTGTCTTTTTTTGGCGGTATTTCTTCCCCAATTCTGGATGCGACTACATCCAAGCCAGAGGTCGGTGAAACCACCTGGGGTTCCTGTTTCGACGTTGATGCAACTACCACGGGTGCTTGTTGCTGTTGTCTCAAGAGTGAAAGAGCTTTTTTATGTTGAATAATCACTGGTTCGCCTTGCAGTATTTCAGCAGTTCATCACTGAATACATTTGAGTCCATTGGAAAAATACCTGTGATTATAAATCCTGACTCTTCCTTACTTATAGAAGAAACATTCGAATATGCCTTCTTGAACAAAAATGCAACATCGCATGGAGTTATTTGTTCTGCGAGGTGGCTCTTCATAAAGCAGTCACATTAGTTTTTGTAGGCAGCCTTTAGTGGTACGTAGAACATGTGAATGTTATGGACTTTGCAGTGCTCGTAAATATCATGAGAAAAGTGGATCGCGTGGTTACCTAGAATAAAAACACTTGTTCTTCGGCAGAAGGTTTGGCAAATGTTGTGAAATGTTAGTCATTCAAAAAAAAAAAGGTTTTGTTGGTCCAGCCATTCTCTGAGCAGCGGTACGTATCACCAGCAGAGTCATCTTTTTCCAGGAGAGGAAAATGTCGTCTCCTTAGTAATAAAAACATTGGGGGTATAAATTTTTATAATTTGTGGATACTTGCGATTGCCCTTGGATTATTTTTTTTTATTAAAACACATTAATTTACTTCATACATTCTATTCAACAACTTAGGTGCCCTAAAAACCTAAAAAAAATTTCCCGACAACTTTTTCCGTGCTCAACATGCTTTTCTCTTTTTAAAACTTAACCGTAATGTCATAATCACTTTGTCAACTTCAATTGTCACATTGTCACCTGTCCTTACTTTTCGCACTGTCAAGTGTCTCTTATATTTATTAATCTCAGTTCACACACTGACTCTTCCCGCGCACTACCTTAACTAAGAACTAATCTAAGATTTTAGTGATATTCAACATAAATGACCCAAATGACCCAGCAGCACTCATCGTAAGCATAATGGTGATGTTTTTGAGCCTTTCACAACTAGTAAGGGATCCTACCCTTCTCTGTCCATTTGGAGCCAGTATTTTTCCCGGATCTTCGATTGTTCTATCATAATTGTGAATATTTTTGGGGGTAAATTTATAGGTCTCCATAAGTTTCACCAAGTTCTTGTATAAAAGTGAAACTTCTGTTTTGTTGAAGGCCGTTACTTCATTTAAACTGGTTGCTTCTGACTTCCTTGCCGATTTCCCATTCCTCTTTAAGAAGCCTTCAAGCCAATCTCGCCCCGCCATTTTACTATTATTATTAAAATTGAATCACACTTTTGAACTTTATGCATATTCACAAGCCATTTTCTCATTTGGATAGCTGTGCAACCGTTGAATATGTGAGCCATTTTTCTCTTTTTCAACTTCTGCAGATAATGCAGCTTTTTGTCTGAGGAATGGGTTTTCATACAATTTATTCTTGTGTCGAAGTTGAAGCGAGGAAAGTGGAATTGCAGTTGGTTCTGCAGCTTTTCTCAAGGATGTTCCATCAGCCTTAGAGCCTTGTCCAACGTCTTCAAAGACCAAGCGGCCTTCTGCGTTTTTCTGGGTTGCTTTTTTGGGATGTAAAAATGAATAAATTAGATTCAGTCACAATACAATACTCGTAGAAACATTGCGGGAAATTGGGGTCAGTTGAGCACGATTATCCACAACGGACTTCATAGAAAAAAAATTATAACATAAAAAAATACATATTTTAATTCGAAATGAGCATCACCATATAATAATGATGAATAGTCTCAATAACAAGAGAGCGTTTACATGGATCAAAGAATATTTTGCAGGTCTTGTTAATTTGTTGCTACATGAAATTACATCAAGTTGGCGCGAAAACAACAAACACTCGCCTTGTACGAACGCTGTTTGCGGAATGATGCGCTCGTCGGTCGCAGGCAATGAGAGGAGATACGTAATACACTTCACACACGTAAAGGACTGTTCATGCTTTTGTATGCTGGTGACCACCATTGTCCTGTGCCCGCCATTGCCCTATCTTCCCCTACCTACGATAAGCGGAATTAACTAAGTGGGAGGTTCATTTTCACGGCGAAACTCGAATTAACTTTATTTATTATGTGAAAAAGTAGATCATCCATATTTATAGCAATGTTATGAAGTACTGCTATTGCCACAATGATAGTCATGCCAGTGTAAATCTTGACCTTAGTCCATAAGACAACACAGGAAAACGCCGTTTCTATACCCTAACCACTCTTTCGACTGTATTTTTTGTTATAATGTGTCCTCTAGGAGAGGGGCGGATATTTTCAAATGACTTTCTTTAAGTCGAAAAGTCGTTGCTTTCATGTGAAGTGGAGTGTTTCAAAATAACATTACTCCCTTCTGTAAATTTATCTTTTGTGATTATGCATTCTGAAGAGATATTTTTTCCATTTTCTTCTTTTGTGGTTGACTCTTCCTTTGATTTACTAATGATAACTAAGCTTGGAGCGAAATCTTCCTCAGAAAAAACTAGACAATTTACAGGCAAATTCCCAGTTTCTTGAAATAATAAGTTATTTTTGGCACGGCGAAAGAACGAATATAGGCTTTGTTTTTCAGCTCTCCTATTAGTCTTATCGTTATAAGTTCCCCAGGATGTGACAGCAACCAATCATTGAAAGCAACAAAAGTAGCAGCCTTGAATGGACCAACGACGACAACATCTAGTGGTTGCATTCTATGACTTGTATGAGGTGGAAATGAGAGAATATATATACCCGACTCCTTGCACAGTTTCATGGCGTCTTAAGACGTATGCAAAAAATGATTATACAGTAGGATTTAAGTACTGTTCTCTGTAGAGCAATTTATATGTTTTATTATATGTTAAGGTACGTCTACAAATAATTCTCTTGTCATCCAGCTGTTTCATTTCCCAATACAAGTGATGAAGCTGGCGCCTCGTTAATATATCCTAAGGGTTTCCTCAATCGTGGACTGCATAGACAAGTGGAATCATGTTCCTCAAGGCATTTATGATTCCTACGAAAGTAACAATTACTCCTCTTCTTCCTGAAACTCTCTGCACCAATTGTTTTTCACCCTTCTGCCTGACAATCTTTACCGGATTTAGGACTGTCTCTACACTAGTCTCATCAAGATTATAAATTTGAGCAGCTGTGAAATTAATCTTAGTTATATATATTCTTCAATCCTGTTTTCATGGAAGCCTGAAGATCTTAATAAACTTACTGTCAGGTGTTCTCAAAAATAAATTGAAAACCAAAACGAATTAATAATTAATAGTGGTGCTATCAACTCATTTTATTTTCTTTCCATGACTCAGGCTAACTACAGCGGTTAGCGATAGCATATTCACATGCGAATGCCCTTATTTCTCGATAGGAGAAGCCATAATGAAAATATGAGCACTTTTTAATATAAGTGGCTATAGCATTTTCTTCCTCCATTGAGAGCACTTAACGATTCGTATATTTGCTTTGAAATTTTTTTAAACCTAAATCTGAATTTTCATACGTCTGCTGCCTATCGCTAAGCTTAAATTTTTTTAAATTCTTGACATGAGCATGCTTCTTTTTATATCATAATTACGTGGCACCTCTGTGATAGATATTTTTTTTTTGAAATGATCCCTTAATGCTTTTCTGATAGAACTCTCGTCAACTTCTCTTTGAGTTTTTCTCTTGTCCAATCTAGGCATCTGATATCAATATGAATCACAACGGAAGATTGAGGAGCATTCGACCTTCGGTCAGATGCTCCCACTTCAAATAGGTCGAATCCTCCCCCATAACAAGTCATAATAGAGTTCTGCCTTGAAGAATACTTTGCAAAATTTTACGTTAAATTCTTCAAAACTAACAATATATCTGCATTAAAAAAAATATAAGTGTTAAAAATCTTACCTTTATATGCGTGTTTTACCTTCAGTTACTTAAAATGAACAAAAAGCTCACTGGTTCACAGTTCTGACGCGTAAATTATTTAGAATGTATACGTTACACTTTTATATATATATATATATATATATATATATATATATATATATAATTATATATATATATATATATATACATACATATATATATATATATATATATATACATATATATATATATATATATATATATATATATATATATATATATACATATATATATATATATATATATATATATATATATATATATATATATATATATATATATATATATATATGTATGAAGGTCTTGCTAACAACATACACTTACTCTAGATCTAGAAGTTAATGGGGGATTTCAATTTCGTTACCATCAGAGTCGGAACACACTGCAATGTATGACTAGTGTTGCTAGGTCCGATTTGTTTCAAATAGGGACAGATGGTGAAACAAAAAAGAAATCTTCAATTTAAGGTTCAATTTCTTGTGTCCCGCAACAAATATTATCAGTAAATTAGAATTCAATCCTACATAATAATAGTCAGACTTGCTGGACTAGTAGAAATTACGAAATATCACAATAAAATCGTAGTTTAAGTATTAATTATTGATGCGGTTTTTAAGTTTGAATAATTAATTTTTTTATAAAAATTAAATTTTCCGTTAGAATTTGCTGCCTTTAGGATTGCCTTGTTTTTTATAACGTAGTTATAAAATTCACTACAAGTCATGCTAAAGTTGGTTTTAATTCGAATTTCTGCTTTGAAATGCCCTAGTGTCAAACGGTTTGGACTCTTAGACCAAATTAAGTTAGCCTGGGAAAATACCCTTTCCGTTGCCTCGTTTGATACCGGTATTGAAGACACAAAAGAAAATAACTTTTGAAGATTTGCAGTCTTGATTCTTGTGTAATTTTTGTACTAATTTATACTTCTTTTACTTTACTCGCGTCTTCATATAGTTAATCCATGTGAATGAAGGTATCAATTTTTAGATTTTCAATAACGTTAAAACTCTATCATCAGCCAAATTTACTCAGTTCAGCTATTAGTTTGTGACCTTCGAAACAAAGCAATTTTTCGTTTTCAAGACATACTACTGCATCCTGTAAGAATGTCAGTGCATTTTGGTGATGCTTAATTTATTTATTTTTTCTAATAAGAATGTGGTTTTCGATAAATTTATTGATTTATCGGGACATAAGGAGCAAATCGGGACACCTGGCAACACTAGGTATGACGCTATATCTGCGAGAAACGCATTTGGATATAGTGTAGTTGACACCATTTCATCAATCTCAAATCAAAAAAACTTCGATTTTGTTCATTTGAACCTTTAGAATTTTATTGGTCAAGTCGAGAAGATGATATCGGCCAAATGGGCGCCGTCACAATTGATTGCTATAAGGGCTCGTTTTATGGCATTTTTCATCACTTCGGCGAGAACTTCGGGCGAGATTCTCGCACTCGTGCCGCATTTTGTCCTTGAGGGCTTCCAGGGTCTCGGGCTTGTTCACGTAAACACGGGACTTCAAAAATCCCAAAAAAAAAGTCTGGAACTGTTAAATCGGGCGATCTTGCGGGCCAGTGCAAATCGCCAAAGGGAGAGATGAGGCGACCCGGGAACACCGCCTTCAGAATATCGGTTGTGGCTCGCGCAGTGTGTGCCATTGCTCCGTCCTGTTGGAACCACATGTCCTCCAGTCCTAATACGTTCAATTGCGACAGAAGAAACTCGGTTAACATGGCCCTATAGCGCACCGTCCACTGTTGTCGTTTGACCAGCGGCGACCTCGAAAAAAAAATAGCCCGATAACTCCTCCAGCGTGAACAGCGCACCCTGCAGTCACTCTGAGCGTGTGTAATGGCTCCTCGTGCATCATTCGTGGATTTTCGGTGGCCCAGAAGCGATAGTTTTGCTTGTTCACGTACCCGCTGAGGTGGAAATGAGCCTCATCGCTCATTATGATTTTGGTCCAAAAATCGCCCACTTCGTCCTCGAGATTGAGGATGACTTGGGCGTAGGTTACACGTGTTTGGCGGTCGACAGGCAGCAGCAGATGCACGAACTGGGCTTTGTACGGAAAGATGCGCAGGTTTTTGACCAAAATTTGACCTTAGGAACGACCGGCTGATGCCTAATTGCGAGGCACGTCGTCTGGTCGATGTTTCTGGCGATAGCTCGACATCTTCGGCAACAGCGGCGATATTCTCGGCAGAACGGGCGCTTCGGGGCCGACCACTCTTGGCAGCGTCTCGTGTAGTCCCATACTCTTCAAGGTTGGTTGCCAAACGGCGTAGTGTTTGCGCAGTCGGTGCCGGACGACCGGGGAATCGGTGCCGGACGACCGGGGAATCGGTGACGGAATTCGCGCTGCGCCAACACCACAGACGAATTGTTACGCAAAAAAATAGACACGATTATTCCGTGTTATTGGGGAGTATATCCCTCCATGGCTTGTTCACTTGTATTCTACATCTGTCTATTTCACAAATGTCAAAACAGATTTGACATTGGCCGCCATTTGCAAAAATGAGAGCATCTTTCAATAGGATGATTCCTTTTGGTCCACCTAGTATATATATATATATATATATATATATATATATATATATATATATATATATATATATATATATATGTATATATATATATTTATATTTATATATATATATATATATATATATATATATATATATATATATATATATATATATATATATATAATATATATATATATATATATATATATATATATATATATATATATATATATATATATATATATATATATATATATATATATTTATATGTATATGTATATGTATATATATATATATATATATATATATATATATATATATATATATATATATATATATATATATATATATATATATATATATATATATATATATATATATATATATGTATATATATATATATATGCAGGATGGGGTGCGACACTTTATAAACTGTTCAAAGTTTTAGCTGGTTCTATATTTATTTTCAACGTTAAAACGCTAAAAAAATTATCAATATGTACAATAAGTCTTCCTATTACAAAATATGGCAGAACAATGAATCTAGAAACAAGAGTATTTTACTGAAAAAATTGTTTATTTGTCCTAGTCCTACCCCATTGATTGGGGTGAAATTGGGACAGTGCATTATTCCATTCATTGGAAACGGCAGGAAACATGACCTTGCGCCAATATCACCCCACAATATTGTATAGGCTCATTATTTACTGAAAGAAACAATTATAAAAATGAGTGTGTAACAATTTTCTCCAATACTATATTTAAGAGCACATAAGAGCAATACATTCGTATTAATGTAGCAAAAAGATTGCAAATTATAATTTTTTCAACAATTAAGCCTTGAAACTTTACTAATCAAACAGAAAATGTAACAAACTTTATTCAAACACTCCGTACAATTTAGTTTTTGTCAACTCATACCAAGAGGTTGCTGTAAACTGTAGCTCTTTCATATTAAAAATTTGTCGCCGGCCAATTTTTACCGGCTCATCAATCTGCTGTATAATTTCGTCCTTTGAGTAGTGAATTTCATCAGGCGTTGAAGGAAATTTCCAATTGGAAGCCGTTTTCTTCATGGCGTACAACGAATTCTAGTTGCTGTCTCCTTCCAATCCTTCAACATCTTTCGCCAAGCCGCACCTTCATCGGACGAAAGCAACAAACTTGATATTATTCACCTCACATTGTTTGATAATCTCTATATTTATGTGAAAACTAAGGTTGTCTCCAATAAAAGCCTTCAGTCTTTTCTTCTTGAGTATTGGTAGCATTAATGACACAAACCAATATTTTCTCGGCCTTATACGTAAGGTGGAGCTACTACCACGGCAGCATTATTACATACAATAATAGATGTACAAGCTTTGGATGAATTCTGGATCTTCTCAGGATATTTGGTCTCTCCTTCAGTTATTAATTTCCCCGCGCAGGATCATCAACAAGATTCGTCTCTTCGTAATTCCAAATATTTTCCTTTGGAATTCAATTTTACTCTTTCTCTAAGTAGTCGAAAAGATTATTTACAACTTGTTCGTCAGTGGCTGCTCTAGAATAAGAGATATTTTTAGCGGTTTTTTGTGTTAATATGGCTTTGTAACGCTTCATGAAGGAACCTGCCCAATCAATGACACAAACAAATCCTCGAAAGAGTACTATCGACTCAACTTGATTTCGTTCTGATATATCTAGTACATGCGGGCCCATTCTCAGTCCATGTACACCATATATTCTCTGACTTATACGTGAGGTGCAGCTAATACCCTGGCAGCATTACCACATACAATAATAGATGTACAAGCTTTGGATGAATTCTGGATCTTCTCAGGATTTTTGGTTCCTCTTTAAGTTATTATTTTCCCGGCGCCAGGATCATCAACAAGATTTGTCTTGTCGTAATTCCAAATATTTTCCTTTGAAATTCCATTTAACTCTTTCTTAAGGTTGTCGAAAAAATTATTTACAACTTGTTCGTCAGTGGCTGCTCTAGAATAAGAGATATTTTTAGCGTTTCTTTGTGTTAATATGGCTTTGTAACGCTTCATGAAGGAATCTGCCCAATCAATGACACAAACAAATCCTCGATAGAGTATTATCGACTCAACCTGATTTCGTTCTGATATATCTAGTACATGCGGGCCCATTCTCAGTCCATGTACACCATATATTCTCTGACTTATACGTGAGGTGCAGCTAATACCCTGGCAGCATTACCACATACAATAATAGATGTACAAGCTTTGGATGAATTCTGGATCTTCTGAGGATGTTTGGTCCCTCTTTTAGTTATTATTTTCCCGGCGTCAGGACCATCAACAAGGTTCGTCTCGTCGTAATTCCAAATGTTTTCCTTTGAAATTCAATTTAACTCTTTCTCTAAGTTGTCGAAAAAATTATTTACAACTTGTTCGTCAGTGGCTGCTCTAGAATAAGAGGTATTTTCAGCGGTTCTTTGTGTTAATATGGCTTTGTGATGCTTCATGAAGGAATCTGCTCAATCATTTCCCGGTAAGTTATTTTTGAAGCGCGTTTCGTTTCTTCCAATTCTATCTAGATATTATTTTACAACAGAACGTAAATCAACTTCTTTCGAAAGTCCATAATAAGATATGTTCTTCTGTAACCATTAGATATGTGCTATGAGTATTCAGACCTCCTAGATCCAAAGCATGGAAAAATAATTTCTTATACTATTTCGTGGATTTTCGTACTGAGTCTGTAGAACTCGATGGTTTATTGTTTCTGTTTTACCAGCACCATGCAAAGATGTCAACATTGTTACTTCTCCTTTTTTGTCCCAGAAATGTTTTCTTTCATACAATGCTCCAGCTTATACTGGGCTGTTGTAGATTAAATAGGAATAAACAATAATTATGCAGTTTTGGCCTTAACATGCCGGAGCCATGAAATGTTTTCCTCTAAAAATAAATTTCAAACTAATATACAACAAGGGTTCGTAATACTATAACTAATCAATAATTTACTAATATGGTTTGTATTGCTATAACTAATCACTAAGTGTACAACCATAATTTATATATAGATATATATATATATATATATATATATATATATATATATATATATATATATATATATATATTAATATAATATATTACCGTCACTAATCGTTCGGAGGAAAAACACACAATTTGGAAACCGGACGTGATGCGATTTTATTGTTCATTAATACGGACACCGCTGGAATAATTCCGTCTTTTCCGGGATGCACCTAAACTACCTATCCTAAATTCCACTTGAAAGGAGGGGTATTGTCTTTCTTTAACAAGACAACATTGCTGATTTCTATATTGTTTTTATTATTGACCTTCCATTCCGTACGAGGCTGCAACTCTGTTAGATACTCCTTATTCCATCTTGCCCAAAAATGCTGTATCATTTTTTTATATTCGTTGATAATGCTTCAGACGGTTTTCAGGAATTTGTAACAGACATTGTTCAGGCAAAGCTGTCAACGGTTTTTCACAAGAAAATGTGCAGGCGTAAGTGGGATTAATTGGTCGGAACTGGTCGATAGAGGAAATAATGGACTCAAATTTGATGTAGATTATATCTGAACTAATAGGGGAGGGCGGGGCAAGATGGCCACACTAATTTTAATCGCTTCTGAATATGTTGTTTGTTGCATTAGCGATTTTAAATTTGAACAACTGGACAGACTGATGTGTTATTTACTACTTACATACAGTTTAATATTTTTTTAATTTAGCGATAACATAGCAAAAAACATTTTTTACGAAAGTGTATATTTCCCATCTTGCCCCGCATGTGAGGTAAGCTGGGAAACTAGGCGGGGCAAGTTGACATACATGATTTTGTAAAATAATATAATTTTTTATTGAATTTTAATTATTCTGTTGTACGAAGTGCACAAATATGTTGTACTTCGTCATCATCTTTCCCTCTCCAGCACAGGAACAGTGTGCCCAACGTCTGCACTTAATGCATAGCACCCATCCTTCCGTTGACTGGGAATATAAATGGCTGCAATAAAGACATGCTGCATCATCTTCCACGTTTCCTTCGTCTTCCCCAGATGAGTCACTCTCTATAGTTTTGTTTTTCTTCTGTTGATTATCATTAAGGTGAATCAGACGTTTAACAATTTGGCGAGGAGTTTCAGATTTCCGTTTCTTTACCAAATGTTTTCCTTTTTCGGAACTTTTTCTTTTAACTACCGTCTTTTCTCTTCTTTATGCTTCAATTCTTCCTCTAATTCCTTCTCGTACGGTGACTGTTATAACAGTACATTTTCCTTTTTTCCGAACTCTTCGTTTTGTCGTCTGTTTTTCGTTCTCAATGTGTGGAATGGGAACAAGATCCTTTGGCGAGGATATCTGAAATGCAGTGGATGATGATGCACCAAAATTTAATGAGTTTTCCAAAACTGACGGTGTTAGTGGTAGCCGCTTTTCTGTTGATGCTTCTGTTGTATGGATAACATTGGGAGTTAAAGGTAGTGTTTTCACGGATTAATGTGGCAAATTATCAGACTTTTGTGCTTCAGGATCCAAATTTTCAT
>JARQZK010005146.1:0-102500 GCA_030704885.1 Cynegetis impunctata
AAGTGTTTGTTAGCTGGAGGGTTCTTTGACTTGGTTGTTCTTGCGTCAATTTGTGATGGACATTATGATCACAAAACAAAGAATGTTTTCGGAGATTGTTAATTATTAATAAGATTGCACTAATGTCAAAGATGTTGTCATTTCATATTTAGGTTGACTGTTCAAAGATATAAAAATTGATGACGTATGACTTTTTACGGTCTCAATTTTAGTACTTTCTGAAAATAATTTTGTATGATTTATAATAACCGTTAAATTTTTAAAGGGACAGGTTACCTAGCTTCAGGTTTAATTTATGGTATTGTATTGCCAACAGTATTTTTAGGATTAAATGGATCTGTTGTCCGCTAACCCCAGCATTGATGTAAGTCATTAGGGGTTTAAGATTTAATGAAAACTATTTCTTTTGAGCTTGTCTCTCTTTTTTTGATTTTAGACGATCGATTTTAAGAGGTTTGTAACAATTTTAATAATATGTTTTTTTCTAGATTTTCGAAGAAGTAGCTGGAAGCTACGAAAGCTTAACACTTATTTTTGTCAAAATTAAAATTAGTAAAAAAAACAAGAACTAAGTATTTTACTTTGACAAATTTCCCCCAATTATTCATATTTATATTATTCAACTGGTCAGGGAATGGTTACCGCTCAAATTAAAAAAAAAAAAATATTATATATATATATATATACTATATATATATATACTATATTATATATATATATATATATATATATATATATATATATATATATATATATATATATAACTATATACTATATAATATATATATATATTATATATATATATAAATATATATATATATATATATATATATATATATATATATATAAAAAAATATATATATATATATATATTTTTTTTTTTTTTTGAGCGGTAACCATCCCTGACCAGTTGAATAATAATATATGAATAATTGGGAATTGTCAAAGTAAAATCTTAGTTCTATGTACTATTTATTGACATAAGTGTTAAGCTTTCGTAGCTTCACAGCTACTTCTTCAGAAAATCTAGAAAAAACACATATATATTGTTACAAACCTCTAAACGATCGTCTAAAATCAAAAAGAAGAGACAAGCTCACAAGAAATAGTTTTCATTAAATCTACCCATAATGACTTACATCAATGCTAGGTTAGCGGACAACAGATCATAATCCTAAAAATACTGTTGGCAATACAATCATCCATAAATTAAACCTGAAAGCTAGGTAACCTGTCCCCTTTAATTAACGGTTATTATATCATACAAAATTATTTTCAGAAAGTACTAAAATTGAGACCGAAAAAAAGTCATACGTCAACAATTAAATCTTTGACAGTCAACCTAAATATGAAATGACACATCTTTGACATTAGTGCAATCTATAATAATTATCAATCTCCGAAACATTCTTTGTTTTGATGTCATAATGTCCATCAACATTGACGCAAGAACAACCAGTCAACAGACCTCCAGCTAACAAACACTTAAACCTTAACTTATCCTTAAAAATCAATATACCTCAAACAGAGAGGAATACAACTATTTTAAATTTGTAAAATTACTCTTCCAAAATATAAAAAAAAGTTCAACGAATTGAAAAAGCACAAACATTCTTCACAAAAATTATACAAACAAAATTTCACAAATAAACTAATGAATTGTCAACCGCATCCTTTATGAGTATGTAATCTCAGTATTATTAAAAAAACCAAGCGATTTTATACTCTTGTCTATTTCAATCAAGCACGAGTATATGTAACTTAAATTACTGATGTCTGATCTCTGGTTAACAGTATTATTCGTCTGGGCTATCCTGATCATTTCCAAATTCTTCTTCGCCCAGTTGTAAATCATTAGCAAACTCAGCGAAATGAAACGAATCCTTCACATAATATTTGTTGTCCTTGTTATATGTGAAGGATTCGTTTCATTTCGCTGAGTTTGCTAATGATTTACAACTGGGCGAAGAAGAGGTGTTGGTGAGTTAAGATGTGGTTTCACTTTTTACCAACATATCAAGGACTATGGCCTGTGAATCTGTGGACATACACTGGCATAGTGTGGATACCGGTCAGACGTTGAGCAAGGACAATTTCATGGTGTTGTTGAATTTTCTGTTTGATTATACTTACTTTTCATATAATGGTGAGGTCTATAAGCAGATTTTTGGAACACCGATGGGTGCAAAGATCTCACCGGTTTTGGCCCAATATGTGATGGATGACTTAGTGGGCGACTGTGTGGGGAAGCTTTCTTTCCAACCTACTTTCTTGAAAAAGTATGTGGATGATATAGTGTGTAGTATTGAGAGAGGTGAAGAGCATGAATTGCTTGATATCTTTAATAGCTGGGACAGTGAGGGAAACATCCAGTTTACAATAGAAAAGGAAAATATAGATGATAATAGTGTACCTTTTCTTGATACGAAAATCATAAGAACCAGTGAAAACAAGGTTATATTGGACTGGTACATCAAGCCAACTAATACAGGGAGGTATATAAATTACTTCTCAAATCACTCACAGAAAGTAAAAATAAATTTTATATTGGGAATGAAGGCAAGAATACGGGGGATTTTGCATCCGTCGCTTTACCAGACAAATTTGAGGAGATTGATGTCAATACTTGAGAAGAACTCGTACCCTAAGAAACTGATCAGGAGACTATTATATAACAATCCTGTATCTGAGAACCGTAAAGTGGTGGAAGGAACAGAACCAACAGACGGGATTACAACATTGGTCAGATATGTCAGTCTTCCAAAGATCGATTATCTTACAGATCCATTGATAAGAGTCTTGAAGCAGATTGATCACATCAGAATAGCACAGAAGTCTGTTAAATCTGTTCGCAAAGTTTTTTCAAAACTGAACGATCCCATTGGGAAATTACGACAGAAGGAGATAGTGTATAAAATCGAATGTCACAACTGCCAATTAGAATACATTGGACAAACTTCAAGAAGCCTGAATGGCAGAGTAATATCACATAAAAGTGATTGTAACAGAGGAAAGCAAAGTTGTGCACTAGCCAAGCATGTGATAGAGACGGGACATAAAGTGGATTGGAGGTTAGAGAATGTTGCCATCTTAGACAAATGCAAGGAAGAATATCAGCGCTCAATTTTGGAAATGTTCAGGATAGCCCAGACGACTAATACTGTTAACCAGAGATCAGACATCAGTAATTTAAGTTACATATACTCGTGGTTGATTGAAATAGACAAGAGTATAAAATCGCTTGGTTTTTTCAATAATACTGAGATTACATACTCATAAAGGATGCGGATGACAATTCATTAGTTTATTTGTGAAATTTTGTTTGTATAATTTTTGTGAAGAATGTTTGTGTTTTTTTAATTCGTTGAATTTTTTTTATATTTTGGAAGAGTAATTTTACAAATTTAAAATAGTTGTATTCCTCTCTGTTTGAGGTATATTGATTTTTAAGGATAAGTTAAGGTTTAAGTGTTTGTTAGCTGGAGGTTTGTTGACTGGTTGTTCTTGCGTCAATGTTGATGGACATTATGACATCAAAACAAAGAATGTTTCAGAGATTGATAATTATTATAGATTGAACTAATGTCAAAGATGTGTCATTTATTTTTTAGGTTGACTGTCAAAGATTTAATTGTTGACGTATGACGTTTTTTCGGTCTCAATTTCAGTACTTTCTGAAAATAATTTTGTATGATATAATAACCGTTAATTGTAAGGGGACAGGTTACCTAGCTTTCAGGTTTAATTTATGGATGATTGTATTGCCAACAGTATTTTCAGGATTATGATCTGTTTTCCGCTAACCTAGCATTGATGTAAGTCATTATGGGTAGATTTAATGAAAACTGTTTCTTGTGAGCTTGTCTCTTCTTCTTGATTTTAGACGATCGTTTAGAGGTTTGTAACAATATATTTTTGTTTTTTCTAGATGTTCGGAAGAAGTAGCTGTGAAGCTACGAAAGCTTAAAACTTATGTCAATAAATAGTATATAGGACTAAGATTTTACTCTGATAATTCCCAATTATTCATATATTATTATATATATATATATATATATATATATATATATATATATATATATATATATATATTTATATATATATACAGTGCTTCATGATGAAAAGGAACAAATTCATTTAAAAAATTTAGGTTTCTATTTTCATGTTAAAATCCTCGGACAGGTCGATTAGTATTTTCATTTGGGCAATTTTCGCAATAAAAATTTTGTATACATGGTGTCTCATTCAAGAGCTATGGCTTTGTCATTAGTTTTTTTAAAGGTAATACCCTGTATATTATTTCACTTTACAATTCTACGATAAATTCTTATCACTTTTTGTGAACATACCATATGCCTCAACTTGACGGATTCCCAGATTATAACGGAGATAGTGGAGCACCTGGAGATTTAAAATGTGGATTAAAAGTACAAAAAAAAATTTAGGTAAACATTGTCATTAAATCTGAAGAATTAAATTTCACATGTACCATCTGAATTCATTCACTGGTGCTGTATAGTCCGCAGTTTTCACGTTTTTAACGCTCCAGGCACTACACTACTTCATTGTTTAAGAAAATGCAATTACTTGAGAGAGAACGTATTGAAGTACTTATGATGATTGGTTTTGGAGATAGGGTGCGTTCACAAGAAGAAGTCTGCAATCTATTCAATGAAAATCATCCTGATCGTCCGCCAATTACTAGATCGACAGTCAGCAAAATTGAATCAAAATTCAGGAGATACGGCCACGTTAGAGATTTACCTAAAGGAAGACCACCGAGAGTATCTGAAGAAACAGTGCTGAACGTTCTACTAGAAACCCAAGATAACACTCATACATCCATTACTACAATTTCCAATAATTTCAATTTATCAGTAGGGTCCGTGCATAAAATACTTAAGCTGGTACATGAATTATTAGAAGACGATTTGACCGCAGAGTACAGTTTTGTGAGCAGATTCTTGAAATTCATAATCAACATCTAAATTTCATTACAAACATATTTTTTTCTGATGAAGCCACCTTTACTTTAAATGGCCACGTCAACAGACAAAACTGTAGGTATTGGGCGACCGAGAATCCTCATTGGATGCAAGAATGCCACACACAGCGGCCTCAAAAAATTAATACATGGGCAGCGATTGTTCGAAATCGTATAGTTGGTCCCTATTTTTTTGAAGGAACACTAAACGGAGAGGACTACTTGAACTTTCTCCAGTTCGAACTCATTCCGGCTTTAGCTGTTTTGTTTCCTAACCCACAAGATCCTGACATACCTAATAACGAGATATGGTTTCAACAAGATGGGGCACCTCCTCACTATTCAATCGCTGTTCGACAATTTCTTGAGGCAACTTTTCCCAACAGATGGATAGGACGGAGAGGTCCGATTGAGTGGCCGCCAAGATCACCGGACATAACACCATTGGATTTTTTCTTATGGGGTTATTTGAAGTCTAAAGTTTATTTGAATAGACCAAATAATATTGATGATCTAAAAGAGAGAATCAGGCAGGAAATAAGACTTATCAGTCCAGAAGTAATTGAAAATGTGCAACGGGAAACATTGAATCGACTTCAAAAATGTCTCGAAGTAAACGCACAACAGATTGAACATATGTAAAAATTAAATTAGTAATAACATTTGTGTGTTTTCATATCGTACCTCTCATTACCCACTATCTCAGTTTCTGGCAATCCATCGAGTTGAGGCATATGGTATGTTCACAAAAAGTGATAAGAATTTATCGTAGAATTGTAAAGTGAAATAATATACAGGGTATTACCTTGTATCCTCAGCGTCCGCGTCATCACGCCCCGAGGGGGGATGTTCATGTTTCGATCGATTCGACTACGTCATGAATCATGATCATGAAACGAACACCCCCCCTCGGGGCGTGATGACGCGGACGCTGAGGATACAAGGCAAAGGCTTTTTTTTTCCAATCGTATATATAAACCTTAGAAAGAGAAGAATAAATATAATGTAACGCGAAATCTTGAGTAACTTACACATGTATATAAAAATTAACCTCACTTACAATTAGAGTTAGAATGATGATCTAATAACTATATTGGACATATCATTGCGTGTAACTTATAATTAGGACCCTTAGTCAACATTAATACTATGTGGAATGAGATTCTCGAAATTAAGAATCGTATGCTCTCTTGAAATTTCAGATACCGGTCAATGTTATCATTCAAAACAATGAGGTGTGGGGGACAAATCATATTGATTTTATTTTAAAATATTCGTGTAAATTACGCTCAAATTGTCTATAACTATTATATATATATATATATATATATATATATATATATATATATATATATATATATATATATTTATATATATATATATATATATATATATATATATATATATATATATATATATATATATATATATATATATTTATATATATATATATATATATATATATATATATATATATACGAGGATGTATTGATATCTAGCTAGACCAGTTCCCTGCATAAACAAAATATTGCGTTACCATAGCAAAGAACAATAACTTATTAGAACCGGCAGTGTAAAGTTTGACGTCAAAAAAGTAAACCAGAGTTACGCAATAAATTGAAGGAAAAAATGTGTCCACCGAAATTGTGAAAATCGAAAAATTGGAGTATCGAGCCATCATCATATACCTGCATTTAAAAGGATTAAGAGGCAAGCAGATTTACGAAGATATGCTTGACACGTTGACCCCGGCGTGGCATCACACGAATGCCGCGCTCTTTTGGTTACTGTGCCGGCGCGGCATCAATGTACTGCCACACAACAAAATGTGATTTAGGCGGCGTGTACCTCGTTAGAAATCATGGCACAATACTGAGTGAACGAAGTGTTTATAGGCGCCGTCCAAGTGATCAGCTCACATGCGCCAGACCGAGATATAGGCTTAGGAAAAAATCTACGGAGTATCAAAAAAATTAAACAACTAAAATTTATTCATTTAGATAGAAACGGAAATGAAAATCAGAAATCAACTCTAATGTTTTGTTGAGTAAATCAAACGAATATAAAAATCTAAAACAAACTTATTCTAACTAGATTACGTTGTGAAAAAACATGTAAAAAAATAATATTTTCACATCCAAGGCAGTGCCACTTTGTGAGTGGACTTTTATTGGTTGCAATAATTCTTCATTGTGTCTTCGTTATTTCAGCGTAGTAAACAACGCAACGCTTTTTCTTATGAGGAAGTTCTAATGAGCAGATCAAGAAGAAACATTTTTTTTGAAAGTTCTAGAGACGTTGCAGGTGCGCTGTTAATAAATGTATACAATAAAGAGGAGAATGAGTTGATTAATGAAATAATTTGACATTGAAATTTTGTTTGGTTCAATAGTAGGCTGAGAAATATTCAATATATCCTCGTTTATATATATATATATATATAAATATATATTTATATATATATATATATATATATATATATATATATATATATATTTATATATTTTATATATATATATATATATATATATATATATATATATATATATATATATATATATATATATATATTTTTTATATATATATATATATATATATTTATATTTATATTTATATATATATATATATATATATATATATTTATATATATAAATATCTATTTAACTATATATATATATATATATATATATATATATATATATATATATATATATATATATATATATATATATATATATATATATATATTATATATATATATATATATATATATATATATATATATATATATATATATATATATATATATATATATATATATATATATATATATAAATATATATATAGATGTATATGAATTTGTTACCTGTTTACGTTATATGGGAACAATAAAATAATAAAAGTTTAGCTCTGACAGGTTAATTTAATTAATTATTATAAACGAATAAATGAATAAAATTGTACGTTTCGGTGGTACATCCACCTTCTTCAGCAATCGATATATAAATCACAAACAACCTGTAAAACGTATTATCATCAGTAATGCCTATATATCAGACGATAGGGTACACAACCTTAAATGTAACATGTATACATATAAAATCGATTAATACAATAATCTTGTCAAGTACATCCACAAAAAAATTAAACTCAATTAACTAACATTAATATATTAAAATCAAACCGACTGTCATATAGTATGTCATGTCATGTTTCTTGTCATTTATTTTCTTCTTTATGTTCGTGTTTCTGGTCTTGTCAAGAGTGGAAGTTATGTCTGACTTAGTTGTTCAATGTCTTGTCTGTCATTTACCCTGTTTTCTAAGTTTAATTGTATATGAATCATTTCCCAAAACTCCCTTTTTATTTGTTTTTGTTCCACTCCTAATATCACAGATTTTCGTAGCCAAATGTGTGCTCTGCTGTACTATGATATTTGTTGAGAGCGGTAGTCGCGTTTTTGGTGTATTTATGTCCGTTTAGTCTATCTTGTAGTCTCTGTGAGGTCTGTCTGATGTATCTTTCATCACAATCCTAACATGGTATACTGTATATTACATTGGACTTTTTGTTTGTGGGTGTTGCTACCTTTAACTTGCTATATATTTGCTCAACCTGGTTTCGAGGTTGTTTTATAATTTTGATGTTGTATGGTGTTAAAATGGTTTTAATCTTATGGGACAATTTGTTTATATATGGTATTTGACCGCTATTCTAGATTCATTTGTTTTCTGTTTTGTCATTGTGTTGTATAGTCTGTCCACTCTTTGTTTTATTATTCCTTTTATCATAATCATGGGGTAGTTGTTTAGTCTTAATTGTTCAGAATTAAACAAATATATAGCAAGTTAAAGGTAGCAACACCCACAAACAAAAAGTCCAATGTAATAAACAGTATACCTTGTAAGGATTGTGATAAAGGGTACATCGGACAGACCTCACAGAGACTAAAAGATAGACTAAACGCACATAAATACACTAAAAACGCGACTACCGCTCTCAACAAACATCATAGTACGACAGGGCACACATTTGGCTATGAAAAAACTGTGATATGAGAAGTGGAACCAAAACAAAAACAAAGGGAGTTTTGAAAAATGATTCATATACAACTGAACTTAGAAAACACGGTAAATGATTGAAAAGACATTAGACAACTAAGTCAAACATACCTTCCACTCTTGACAAGACCTGATACACGAACATAAAGAAGAAAATCATTGACAAGACACATGACATGATATATTTTATGACAGACGGTTTGGTTTTAATATGTTAATATTAGTTAATTAAGTTTAATTTTATTCTGGATGTACTTGACAAGATTATTGAATTAATCGATTTTATATGTATGTATGTTACATTTGAGGTTGTGTACCCTATCGTCTGATATATCGGCATTCCTGATGATAATACGTTTATCAGGTTGTTTGTGATTTACATATCGAGTGCTGAAGAAGGTGGATGTACCACCGAAACTTAAAATTTTATACATTTAATCGTTTATAATAATTAATTAAATTAACGTCTCAGAGCTAAACATTTATTGTTCCTATATGTATATATATATATATATATATATATATATATATATATATATATATATATATATATATATATATATGTATATATTTTTATATCCGCAAACTTTCACCATATATCACATGTGTCATTTCTTGAATGAATACTGTATGTCCGAAGCGGTATGAACTCTAGCGGAATTATAACGTACATTATAAATGCATCTTTCTCTATAATGAAAACTAAAATGGCTACTATCTATCCAATAATAAGATAGACGAGACCCAATGGATCCAAACAACTATAGATCTATTGCCAGTTTCTAGAAAAATATTCAAATTCCATGTTGCAGAACAGTTTATATCATTTTTACTCCAAGACAATTCAAATTCGTAGTTAAAATTTTGGTTTTGACCTAATTTCGGTAAGGAATTAAATCACTTTGTAACTTCACTCTTCGTGGTAGCGGACCAAATAGGTGCACTACATTAATAATGAAAACACTTCGTATCTTCATCATTGTTGAATATCATGATGTTTTTTGAAGTTTGTTTTTCATTGTCTGTATAACTGATTCACCAGAAAATCTTGAATCTCATAGAATTTCACATGCAAATCCAAAAACAAAATTTAGAAAACAATCTTTATTACAGATAAAAGTTAAAGATATCGATAAGGCATATCTGAATGTATTGGTGAGGACCAATTATTCTTGAAATTAAAACATTTTCATTCTCATTATCTAAGCGAACCAAATTCAACAATACTGCTTTGTATATATTTGTTCTATAGAATACTTAAATGACAAATACACTATGAAAAATTTGATGGCACTCTGCATAAGTTATTACATCCCATGAGACAAATTATTATTAGTGTTGGAAGCATAATTTGAACATTGCCACTCTCAAATCATTTATGGTTTGGAAATATGGAGTATGTTCAGTCATACTTGCCAATTATTATTGGATCAAAAAAAGAAGCTTTAATAGCATAAGACGGCTACTTGTCGAGCATAAAATACTGTCTGTGATATCAGAGCTTGCAATGCAATTAAGTGTGAGTAGTAGACTCTGTGTGGCTCCGTAGTTCAGTGGTCAGTGCGTTGGGCTACTGATCAGAAGGTCGCTGGATCGAATCCCGACCGAACCAACGAATTAATGCGGAGCCACCTCTCGGAAGGCAATGGCAAACCACCGAGCAGTATTCTGCCTAGTAAAGCCTCTCTGTAAAGACGTTCGGAACCGTCGTAAAACTGTAGGTCCCTTCTATTCGTGTATCGCTGTATCACGCACAGCACGAGTAGTTGTAGAGAGGTCGCCACGCCCTAAACCGGGTACGGCACCACAAGAAGCAGAAGTAGACTCACATTTCATCATATGAGAACAGGATATGAATTTAGCCATATAACATTCCTAGCAAAAGAAGTTTAGGTATATCAGGAATAAGATTAAATGCTGTTGATAAAAGGTCTATCGGTATCAAGCTGTATAATAATTTACCTCACTAATGGAGAATATTATCTGTAGGAGCCCTGAGAATGCCAAATAATGAATATTTTGCACAGATCCTTATTTATTGTCAAATCGTGAAAAAAATACCTACTTGTTGATCATAGTCAATTTCACACATTATATGAACAGAACAAGGAAAATTCTTCAATAATTTAGAAACTATCGAACAGCTTTCCAAGGGAGCTGGTTATACGTATTCCGCAATACACTTATTTGTAGTATTTTGCGTATTACGCGGCTAGTATCTATGGAGCGGGCTATCGTGAGTATATCCAGAGGTTTTGAAGCACTATTTTAGTGTGCCTTGGAATCATATACGCCACTGTTGAAGAGTAGATGTCTTCATGTCAGGAGGCACGTGTCTTCGCTACGAATTTCTGCATTAACGGTGAATTGTTGGTTCCCAATATCTTTGGTGGAAGGGCGCTCTGGGTTGTTATCCAGACAGTGTTACTGACCACAATTTGTATTGGGTAACAATTAGAGATTTATTAATTCACTCTGAGTCAAATAAGCTGCACTGATGAGATCGAAACAGCTGTATGCAGATTTTGAGACGTGGTGACCAGCTCCCTTGGAAATTTGTTTGGTAATTTTTAAATTATTGCATTTATAAAGACCCGATCTGAAGATCACAAAAGATATCTCCGAGGAACCGTCTCGTAGTTTGACAACATAAAACCCGTCATGTTCAAAATTATACGGTTTACCAAAGATCCATAAATCGAATGTAAGACCCATCATGAGCTCTGTTAATTCCATAACTTAGAACATTCCAAATTTCTATCTAACATCTTGCGTAATGTTTTTAATGAATATGATGAGGACCTTAATATCAAAGACACATTCGTTTTTGTAAATACAATTTGCAATAAAATATTACCTGAGAACTAAGTGTTGGAACCTTCCAAAAAATTTCGTTCATCGGCTACTATACACACTGCCTTTTATCTATGAATACGTTGACGACATCATTTACTCAATTCCTTGAGAGAATGAAGAAGTGACACTCGAGATATTCATTTCGTTCAACTGCCATTTGCAGTTCACGATAAAGTCTAAAAGAGACCAGAGTGTACCTTTTTTAGAAACAAAAGTCATCAGACTAAACGACAGTAATGTCATCTTAGATTGGTAAAAATACATCCAACAACATCCGAAATATTTCTTAATTTCCGCTCCAACCATCCAAAGAATCAAAATACAATACAGTTATTGCCATGAAAAATAGAATAATACATATCAGTGATAAAACTTTTCTACAAAAAAAGCTAGAGGAACTCTTTGAAATCTTCACAATTAATGAATATCCTAAACATATTATATGTATTAGAGAATTTCATATACAATTTGGATTTATCAGGCCGTTACTCGATAAAATTCAATTGTTATCATGTTTGAGAAATGAAACTCTGAGTTTAGCGATTTTCACATACAACAAAACAACAGCAGTTGCACAATTCGTTTCGCTGGCACTACAGCTACTTCAGGTGCGAATTTCAAGCTAAAACTGAAGTTGAAACTGAAGGAAAGTTCTATAACTAGGAAGATTTTCTGCTATAAGGTTACGGAACTGTTTCCAGTCCATGTTTTTGAAATCCCTGAACGTGATAAATGAAGGTTGTAGTATTGAGGGAGTAGACAAAGTGGAATTGACCAGAAGTGGAAGATGGTCGGATATTATCGTTTGTCCTATAAAACATGAATCCTCAAAGTAACGAATAAGATCTAGCGTAATCAGAATATGATCGGTTATGGATATACCGTTATGGTTAATTAATGTAGGATTAGTGTTATAAAACCTTCATAGATGAAATTCTTTGAGGCATTCACATAGAATAGGACCATTTCTGTTCGTTGAGGTCGCCAATTAGTATAGAGTTCGGGATTGTCCATATATATTGCAGAAAATCCGCCAGGGCAATATCGCCAGGGGGATAGTAGTAACTAAATAAAGTTACTGTTAAGTTACTACATGCGAATTTGAAATTGAGACTAAAATAACTAATAAAAGGTTTGCAAAGTGAAATTATAAATTTGGAAAATCCATTCTGGGATTCTAAGAACAAGGAGAGCTGTTTACATATAATTAAGCACTTAGCAGTCGATAATGGGTATGATCCAAACATAGTAGACAAAATAATAAGGAAGAAAAATCAAGAAATGGCAATTTCACAAGCATTGCCTCACTTATTTCGGCAAAGCTTCCAACAAATTACAATCCTTTTTCTCTAATCTAGATTTTTCAATTTAGCATTCAGAACAAGAAATAGTCTAGGAAAATATATGAAAAACAAGAAATCAAAAATAGATAAGCTCAGTAAAATTATGAACTTGAATGCAAAAATTGCGATATAGTATATTGTACAACGAGCATGGAATGACATGCATTTCCTACGAGTATGACGTTTGCCTGCGGTTCGTGCTGCAAATCATACGAGTAGGAAATGGTCATTTCATGCGAGTTTTATACTATACTTTTTCTACGGATGCTACTGTTACATAAAAGGGGATAAGTAATATTTTTCCTTTTAAGATTTCAAAAAATGTCAATCTGACGTTCCACAAAAAAAACACGCGGCGCTGATTAACGCGACCTTTGTAAAAATACCCGTGCACAATGTGAACTTTAAAGTTCACTCACCATGGTGATACAAGCACAATGAGAATGGGTATAAAACAATGCGCTATGTTCCGCAATTACTTTTGAACACAGAATAATGATTTTTATTGATATTCGTAGAAAAAAATATATGTAGGTCTGACACATTGAAAAAAAAGGATTACTGAACACAGGTCTTGATTGGGTTAATATCCAGCCCCACTGACAAGCACCACTGCTCCATAATTCTGAGGCCTTTCTATAATATATTACATAGGGTGCCCTGGTATTCACCTATAACTATTAACCCTCCGTGACTAACACACGTTCGTAGTACACCGTAGCTAACATCGGTTTCAGAGACCAATTTCAATTAAACGTTGATAATTGTTTCATAATGTGCAATATTTTTATTATTATTTCAGATTTTGATTAAGTAAACACCTCTTGACAATTTTTGATAATTTTTATTTTATTTATAACTTCAGTCCTATAATAAACATTAAAAAAATTTAATTTCCTCAATTTAAAATCATAAACATTTTCATTAGAGAAATAAAAAGAAGAACAAATTCTGAAATGAATAAACAAAAACAGATAACTATATAAGTATATACTTAATAACAAAAGTAGAGTACCAAGAACATAAAGGCTACCGTAAACTGAAAAAACAAGATTGAGTCAAGTATTCATTTTCAAGCTGCATCCTGAGCACAGTGGAATTAGATGTTCCAGGCACATCAATTAATAGCAGAAAAGACAGCTATACTTTGTTTTTCTGTTCTTTTTAGATGCATAATTTCAAAATCGCTTTCTTCCAGGCTATCATCGCTTTTTTCTGCGGCTTCATTTTCTGGTTCATCGATCGATTCCTGCCATAGGCGTTCTAGTCTTTCTTGCTCCTTTTCATAACTCCAATCAGCCATTCTGTTGAGCAAAATGTTCTATTTAGTCTTTTCAAACAAAACGGGTACCAAATATAAATTAAGACTCCTATTTCATAATAAAAAAAGAATATTGACTTACTTAGTATTTACAGAAAATCACTTGCACACCTACTAACATGAACGACTGTCCTAGTACCACTAAGTGTAAGATGACGAAATAGGAAACTACTGAAACGCGCAGAAACATAAGTTGGCGCGGTATCGTTTTTGCGAAGAAAATTGAAGTTGTTGGTTTCACAGACCGTATGTTAGTTACGGAGGGTTAAGACTGTGTCATCAGCATAGCCTACGCATTCGAAGACATGCTCCGTCAGCCTCTGTAGTAGTTCATCCACTACTACGCTACATAGAAGGGGAGATATTACTCCACCTTGAGGTGTTCCCCGAGCGGCTTTGATAGAGATTAACTGATTACCCACTGGTGCCTCAGCTGTCCTCGTCCTCAACACTTTGTACATCCATCGTACAATCGTATACAGATATATTCAGGAAAGCACACATTGCGATTTCTTGGTTATTCGCAGTTTTCTGGATGACTTCAGTCAGCTGATACAGAGCGGTCTCTGTTGATCGTCCCGCCCGGTAGGCACGCTAACATTTTTGTGAAGTGGTAAATACTCTAGATTCTCCGTTCTTATGTTGTTATCCACTACCTTCTCCATCGTTTTAAGTAAAAATGATATTAAGCAGATAGGTCTGAAATATCTAGGATCAGTCTCATCTTTTTCCCATATTTTTGTAATGAAGGTTATTCCTGCACCTTTCCGTTCTTCAGGTGTTTGACTCAATGCCAAGCTGCTTCTTGCTATCTTCAGCACTTGAGGAAGAACCTATTTGTTTCTGCAGGAGTACCGGAAATCTTCATCAACCCCTGAGGATTTATACGGCTGAAAGGTAATTATTGCCCATTCAAGCAATTGTCTTATTTCTCTTTTATTCTCTATTATATTATCTAGCAATATCCCAGTCCTCCTTTCAAAAGTTCTTGGTATGCTCCATTTCTGTTTCAATACTCTTTATGAGTTCACTACCTGGAAAGAGTATTTTGAGAAGAATAATGAATCGTTCCTCTTCTCCTTCAATGTATGATTCGTCTGGCTTCTTGAGCGACATTGTGGTAATAGCTCGCCCTCTTACCATGACTTTCTGTATTCTGGCTGCTATGGGAGTGGATATGAAATATTCAAAAAGCCTCTTGGTCTTTTTGATATCTTTATTATCCTGGGTTAGTTTCTCAGTGTACCTCTGCCAGTTGCCGTCTCGTTTAGCCCTGCTGAAGATCCATCGGGCTCGTTTCTGAGGTTTGATAGGTTCTCGTTCCACCGAGGAACTTCCTTTCTTGATCTAGCCCCAGTCAATGGGCAACTGCATTAAAAAGCCTCTATAATTGCCCTACAGACCCGCTCGACTACTACAATCTCCAAATTGTAGTAAGGGTGCTTTGCCCCAATTGTTTCGATCAGTTTTAGAATATCCTTCAGATTAGACCTGTAAAGAGACCAATCAGTCTTTTTAGTATTTCGAATAGAGGTCAACTTCCTCTACGTTCAACTCGATTATCCTATGATCAGAGACTGATAATTTGTCCATCACGCTCCATGAAGTGATGTTTTTCCTGGCAGCAGATTTAGCAATTATTCCGTCCAGGACCCTATATATATATATATATATATATATATATATATATATATATATATATATATATATATATATATATATATATATATATATATATATATATATAATTTTTTTTTTTATTTTTTTTTTTTTTTCGTAATATGTTCTTGGTGTTAGGTCACATTAAATGATGCATTTTAGTTGTCGTACAAATTATTGTTTATTGATGTTTTGACCATTTTATGGCCCTTTTCAAAATCTATAAACTAAATGACATCAATTTTAAAAGTCATCTAAAATATATTCTTACCCTCAACGTAGATAACCAACAAATTACTTATCACAGTCAACGGCGTTGCTAGGTCAGTTATTTCTGAACGTATAGCAGAGGAGCATACAGTTTGGTTGTATTATTTACATCTTTCTTGTCATTTATTGCACATTTAATATTTTTTTGGATTTCCAACGATTCAAGAAATTCCTTTTTTTTGGTGTTTGGCTCAGTTTTTAATATTTTCGTTTCATTGAAATTGAATGAGTGGTTTTTCGTTATTTCATGTTTTGTCAGGGCGGTGGAGTTGTTTTTGTCGTATTTATGGCTCTTCAATCGATTTTCTAGATACTGGCTCGTTTGACCAATATAAACGCCGTCACAATCGTTACACGGTATTTTGTAAACTAAATTACTCATTTTGTTTTTCGGTGTTTTTGTTTTGAGTTTGGTGTAATATTGTGAAAGTAAATTGTGGCCTTTGTGACAAACTGTAATAAAAAAAAAATATATCTATATATATATAATATATATATATATATATATATATATATATATATAAATATATATATATATATATATATATATATATATATATATATATATATATATATATATATATATATATATATATATATATATATATATATATATATATATATATATATATATATATATATGAGCCGTTTATTTTGAAAGTGGCCTAACTCCATTTATCTTCAAATCAAGCTATTTAAGGGTTTGCGTTTCAATGAATTCAAAAATATACATTTAGGAGGATACCAATGGGTGATAATGCTTGAGTGTATCTAAGGGTGTTTAATTTAGAGATCCTAATAGAATAGTCGCAATTGTTGAAGTAATAATATGCGTTTTCTTATCAAGAATGGAGTTAGGCCACTTTCAAAATTAACAAACAGATTCATTACAAAACTTGAAGGTGACCAGATCCACTCAACATTGAAAAAACAATACTGAATTTATTTTATATATCTTTAAAACACTTCGGAAACATAATTTATGCGATTCAAAACATTTTGTAACTACATAACGTACAAAATTACAAAAATAAATTTACTACAAAACAATTCACTACATTTTGTGCGTGTGTAAGCGATTTGAAGTAATTATGATGTTCCGGTGGTATGTATCGTAATAGTTCAATTATGTCCTTAAATTTTGCTCTTGTAATTTGTGTGCTATTTTTAATTCAGATTTTTTAATTTTCATTCTTATTCATTGATGTCTTTTTTATAACTTTATACGGTTCATTTCTGACAAAACGTATCCAACATAGTTTAAACCAGTTTATCGATTCTCACCCTTTCAAAAATTGCGCCTTCTAATAATTTTGTTGATACAAAATCTTCTTGTCTCATTCCATTCAAAATAAAATTATTTTTTCGAAACTTTTCAATAATCTTGTAATAACCTTGGGGAACGAACAGTATTAAATTCTTTTTAATGACATTTCTACCACGCCAAAATCTCTATCATTTGGTGAAAATTAATGTCCTGATATTAAAAATTTGTGGAGTTAGGCCACTTTCAAACTAAACGGTTCAATTATTGAGCTAACTCTGAAAACTTATGTGTCAAGAATTATCGTATTTGCTCGGAATAAAAGAAAACTAAAATGCTTCACTGATAAATAACATGAAGTTCTACATGTAACTATGATAACCGGAAAATATTGAAAAATGGAGTTAGGCCACTTTAAAAAAAAACTGCACACATATATATATATATATATATATATATATATATAAATAAATATATATATATAAATATATATATATATATATATATATATATATATATATATATATATATATATATATATATATATATATATATATATATATATATATATATATATAAATATATTCAACTAATATTCTATATTACTAGACATAGAATCGAAAACGCGGAACTAAAACATAGGGTGAAAGTGTTCTAGAGGACAACTTGACAGAACTATCTGTAAATTATTAGTCTGTTTCAAACAATACCAAAACTTATTACTGAAATAATATAAAGCACATCAAATACTTTTTTTGCATTTCTGCAGACAGCACTTACTTAAGTTGATATTAGCATAGATAATTGTCGTTCAAAGGAGAAATTAATCTCAGTAGAAATAAGATTTTTATAAATTTCAGGGAACTTAAAGGATTTTATATTACTAAAACTCAACAAATAATGAACAAAATCCTCAAAAATCCACTGAATTTTCACTGATAAATAGCCTAATTATATTGAGGCGAACACTTCGAACCAGATCCAAGGTGAACAACTGAACACTTGGTATAGCGATCCTTATGAAATGTTATAGTTGGCCTGTGCATAGTGTTGAGCAGTGATATAGTAAGAATGAAGTCCTTTAATAGAAGAACTATAGAGATAAGGACATAAAGGTCAAGAAATTGAAGAGTCAGCAAAGGAAAAAAAAATTCGATGACGATATGAAGCAGCTATGCTTTTTCTAGTTAAAATTTTTGTTCCAGTTATCTACGGTTTCAATTGAATTCAATATAAGGAACTTCCATAAGAATAATTCTTCTACATACAACAAACAGATCAGAGAAAATTCAAATTGATTCAGATTATTTATGAAAGTAACAGCAATAGCGTACAATTGAGTAGTAGATTTGAATCAATTTAATTTATGCTATGACTGCTTAGTACTGACTGAGATGATGAATGATTTCAGTCTTAACCTGTCCCATCCAAATTAATAAACAATATCTTTCAAGTTTGAAGACATAGGTATGATGCTACCGTAGCTTACTTATATGACACTGTAGTCTTGTTTTCAACGTAATAATGCGCGATGAATCTGTTCCAATTATTTATACTATAAAACTTTCATCTTGTGATTAAAGAGAACTTCATCATCAATTTCTCGTACATGCAAGGGTATGTACATGCATTCTTTCAATAATTGTTGACGATATAAACACAGGTATATTTGGAGACGATGGCATTCAGTATAATTATCCCAATTTTGTGAATGAGTCTGTGATTAATATTCCTACAATAATTTAAGACGAATCATCCTAGTGCGTGCACTCCATGTTTATTGAGATGAAGAAACCTTGATATGAGGAATGTTTCGCTGAGTTTGAATTGGAAACACTCAAATCATGGAAATATTGTGAATGATCATTTGCCAATTTGACGAAACCATAGTCACTCGACAAGTAAGCTGAAGAAATGTGATTGGTTACATATTACAGATTAGAAAATCCACTTACTGAAACACAATTAGTAATTTCATATTTGAAATCACTGTTAGATTGAAGGTGATAGATAAACTCCTGAAAGAAAGACACGTCTTAGGAAATCTATACAAACAACAAATAATTGTTATAAAATATTCAGACGCAACAACGAGTGTCAGGGTATCAATACATATCATAGAGAAAAGTTTTGAATAGAAATATCATAAAACTATACTCTAACCAAAATTGAATTGCACAAAAGCTAATAACTACCGAATACAATTAAGTTTTTTCAAAGATAATGATGAGAAACAAAATAAAATCATCGTCCAGATGATATCGATAAGATGATTTTCTAACAAAAAGTAATATAAATACTCAAAATGCAATGTACGTAACAAATATTAACATATGTCACAGTGTGGTGCATACATGAAACGATTATCACAATATCATTTCAATGATGTTTATGAATTAACAATAATTAGAAAATATGGTGGAATAATTCTTGCAATGTGTACAAAGTGTTTTATAGAAGCACTTTCTTTAACACTCGAACCAAAAGCCTTATGAAGTGCAATTAAGTATATACTCGTAGCCTGTTATAACCCTTAAAACTCTGATAATTTATCCAAATATGAGTCTTCTTAATTCGGTGATGTTCCACTACAAAATAATTTCTGTCTTGTGTTCTAAAGTTAGTAGCACATATTCCAAGTGATGTTGCTTCTATTATCATGGAGATATTTTAGGTATGCCAATAGGTGAAGAGACGTGATGTTAAGTATATTTTGTTTCTTAAACAAATCAGGCAGGTTTTTTTTTTCTCTGTGCCATATAAAATAATTTTGTCTCTTTGTGTTTAACTACTTCACTTTTCACACTAGAATAGTAGCCCAAAGTACAATTCCAGAAGTTCCTACAGAACGTAATTTCAAATGATATACTTATGAACATATCGAGTTAGTCGAAACAGATTTCACTCTTTTGATAGAATAAAGAGCTCCAACAAGTTCTTCATAACCAGTGAAAGATGTACTTGTCAGTTTATGTTGCTCCATGGAGTTCTGTTGAATCCTCATTTCTGCTTTCGGTTACATATGTGTTTTCATGACTTGTATTCATTTAGTTTCAAATTGTATTTAATCATTCCTCTGAAGATTGTAAATAACTTTATGTCTGCTTCTCCAAGGACTTATCAGAAGACCCAAGTTCAATAATTTTGTATCATCAGCAAACTGACAGGCCTTATAACATGAAACAATAGCAGTTAGGTCGTTTCTCCACATCATGAAAAGTAATGGACCAAGAATCGAACACTGCAATCACCTCATATTTATGGTCACTTATGGATGACAAAAGTGTTAACGATATACGAATAAAAAACGCCATCAATGGGTATTTTGAAAGGGAAGCCGACCCTAGCAACAAAAATTAAGAACAAAATAATAACGCTTTCTCAGCCAGAACTTTATTTCCATTGTCTTAAACTTAACCAATATGGAAATCAATGGAGAATCAACGTTTTGGATTAGAAAATGTATCTGCTGTAATACTGAACTGGGTACGTAGGCAGTTAAGTACTCTTTTTCATTTCAAGTGTATAAACCATAGTGTATGTCGTAGGACCTATAAAATTTAAAACTGCTATCATTTTTCCCACTTATGAGAAGGGTGCTGAAACCATTTTGTTCAGCAATAGAATGTCGATAGATTTATTTTCAGAGAACAATACAAACCTTTAGGATGCATTACATGAAAGTACTTTTCTGGTCTAAAATTTGATGTTACACCAACCCATAGCAAAGATTTTATTTATGCGATTGCGTGCCGACGACCGTACATGCATTCTCAAGTTTTGCAGAAAAGCATTATTAGTGCCTTAATGTATATTAGAACAAAGAGCGGTAAGTAGGAGCACGAATAGATACTTTCCGATTTCTCTGCGACCAATGTACAAGCATGACACTTATTTCTACTATATAGGTACTATATACAACTAATAAAGATGCACTAGTTGCATAAACGATAAATTATATTATACATCGAAAGACATAACCAACTTTCAATTACGACTCAACATTTTAGGTTGGAATAATAATTGGCAGAACATGGCGTAAGCAAAAAGGATCATCACCTTTAGCACGGCAAATATGAAGAACAGTCTCAGTGTAGGTCACGTATGCTGTTATTCATTCAAGAGGACGCTGTTTCCTTCACCCGTACTGACTGGGACTAACTGATTTTTTCGCGAACTACTGCATAAAGGTTCATTTCTACAAGTAGCCCAGTCATTATAGGTTTCAACTGCGGAAACATTGCTAGTGTGCTGAATTTTTGCGTACACCTTTATTACGGCATTTTTATAATTATGTGAAAAATCGACATTGATATCATGCTGGCTAAAACAGTTATGAAGGTCAAAATGTTGCGGAAATCCGTTTTTTGAAAATATCTCGTGGAGATCAATAGATGTCGTTACAAAAATTGTTCATCGTGCAATTACCTACAAAAAATCTCATCCGCATTTTCTCTGTAAGATCAAGCGTTTTTGTAATAGAGCGCTGAAAATGCGACTATGCATTCACATATTGTATTGTATTGTATACCAAGGCGTAAACTCTATTGCTTTTTATTAATGTTTTTAAGTATATTAAAAACTTTCGTCTGATGCTCCGGTATTTTGTGAAAAATATGCTTATACTATAGAGGTTTCGGAACTTATTTGAATCTATCTTATATTAACAAACGACCTCCACTAGCAGATGTTTGGTATTTTGTTGTTCCGAGACCCACCCCTTCATACCTGATACAGCCTGATAATTTTTTATTATTTTACAAAAGGTTGTGGCGGCAAATGTGAATGCAAAAAAATTGGTTCAAAATGCTCTTGAGTTTTTGGATTGTGGCCAGTAATGCTTGAACGCGGAATCAACTAATGATGAAGATGTCGACTGAAGTACCTATAAGAATAAGCCCACTCGATGTTTTGTCAGAAACTTTCAATGATAGAGAAACTGATTTGACAATGAATGAATAACAAAAATTTATACAAAAGTTTATTTTTTTTTGTATTTTTCAGTTTTCAAATTAAAACTTTTTTAATAAAAAAAAAGTTTCTTTACTCTCGAATAGAAACACCTTTCATTACATATCATGGATTACGACTACTGAGAAAATTTTTTTTAAAAGAAACTTGCCTTGCATTCTACCTTGAGGGTGTTGCGGAAACGATTGCATAATCATAACGAAATCGCTTTCCCAGCGCCCAACTCCAAAATCTTTTGATACAACAGAAAAATGCAAAGAATATTTTTTATAAATAATTGTATCATGAATATTTGTTTACATATCTTTATTGACCTCCGAGCAATAAGTCGCGAGATATTCGCGGAAAAATGATTTTCGCGACATTTTGACCTCTGCAACATTCTCAGCCGGCACGAAATCAATGTCGATTTTTCACATGCCGCAGTTGAGGCGTGTATGAAAATTCAACTCACTAGGAACTTTTCCGTAAATTGGGTCTTAAAACTTCTAAAATTACTGCATTAAAGACAGTACAGCCCCCATCCAAAAATACTATAGAAAGAGCAATATTCTATATCATACCAATTATAAATGCACTGAATATAGATAGCTATTGGAAGATATCTTAGATCTGGGAAAGCTATTGTTCGTAGTTAATAAATACATAGCGGGATTCAGCTAAAGAGGAAATAGGTATGATAATTAGTTAATCTATTATCGCTTATACCAAAGAACTCAATGTGTTATATTGTATGTTAATGTGAATTTAGCAAAATATCAATAAAAGGCATCACAAGTAGAGGACCATTTTGTTAGTGATGAATTTAAATAGTCTAGCAACACATAGTTGCCTTGTGTACTAATCTGTTCCGCAGATTAAATATATGAACTACCTACCTAGCAGTTCAGAATTGGTTTCTCATATTCTAATAATTTTTAACCATCCTCCTATTTACCCTTTCTACATAATCTGTCATCTCTTCATTTCTTGTTTTCGATGTAACGGAGAAACATAGTTAGTTTGCCTTTAGCACCTGAAGAAGGTGAAGTTTCATCGAAACGTGCGTCATGCGTTATTTTATTTAATAAATGTGTGAATCGTTATTATTAACCATTGTTTCAATATGAAATAGTGCTGTCTTGTAGAAGAATGTCTCAATGTGAATTATTTAAAGTATATAAATAAGAGCGATTCAGTTCGCATCATTTACTTATGCAATCATAAAATTTTCACAGAAATGTCACATATAACTAGTTATGATAATAGTATACTACTTTTGAGTTGATTGGGCCGATAGATGGTGTAAATTAATAAACATATCAGAACAATGTTTAATAGTAACAATTTACACATTTATTAAATGAAATAACGCATGACGTACGTTTCGGTGAAATTTCACCTTCTTCAGATGCTAAAGGCAAACTAACTATGTTTCTCCGTTATAACAAAAACAAGAAATAAAGAGATGACAAATTGTGTAGAAAAGGTAAATAGAAGGTTGGTTACAAATAATTAAAAGAATAGGAAAAACCAATTCTGAACTGCTAGTCAGGTAGTTCGGTAATTTTGAAAAGATTGAGAAGGGGGCTTGAAGTATGATCGATTTGGCTATTCAGTAGGAAACTGGAATGCTTGTATTTATTTATCTCTAATGATTCTTAAATATTGAGTGTAGTTCCCTTACTTTCAGCGTTTGATATTTTAAAATTAAAATGTATGTTTTTCTTGGATTAAATGGTTTGCATAATGTGAATCCGACTTTTGATTAACAAAGCTACATTTGTGTTGTGAAATTCTAGTTTGAAAACTTCTCAGAGTTCTACCAGTGTGAAACTTAACACAATCACCACAATTAATTTTATAAACTCCTGATTCATTATCTTCATGAATCTTGGATTTATTATTTTTTATATGATTTCCTAAATTATTACCAGTACGATAAGCAATGTTAATGTTGTGCTTAGATAAGAGCGATTTAAATTTTTTACTTGAATTTTCGATGAAAGTGAGATTATATTTGATATTATTTTTAGATAAGGGTACACCTGGCTAATCACATTTTTGAACAACTTTTTATCTATCATATTGTCTATTATTATGGAGTCATAATTATTATTTAAGGAAATTTGTTTAATTATATTTTTCTCTATGTTAAAATTGGTGTTTGAAAGTGGAATATTTACTGAACGATGTACAATACTATTGATAGCTGCCATTTTGTGTTGGAATGTATGTAGGGAAATACTATGTATGATGCTATCACTGTGTGATGGTTTGCGGAAAATTGAAAAATCATGTTTGTTATCTACTTTTGTTATTTTCAAATCCAAATAGTTAATTGAGCTATCTGTTTCCATCTCTAAAGTGAATTTTATATTATGGTGTAAAGTGTTAATGAATGTTTGAAAGCAGTCAAGTTGCCTAAGAGTACTAGTGAAATAACAAATAATATCATCCACATATTGAACCAATAAACAAATTTTCGACTAACATTATGACTATGAATTAACTGTTCCAAATTATCCTTGAATACGTCAGCCAACAAAGGGCTCAGAGGATCTCCCATAATTAAGCCTTCAGTACTGCTATAAATCTTATCATTGAAACTTAAATAATTCTGTTTCAGACATCATTCCAAAAGCGACAATATATCCGATTTTATGAGAGGATTAATAAGATTGCTATCAAGGAATTTTTCTATTAGGGTTGAAGGAACCTTGGGTGGTATACTTGGAAAAAGATTAACTACATCCCATACAATTTAGAATTTAATGGCATTTGAATATTTTAAATTTTATTGACTAAATCGTTAGAGTTTTTGATTGAGAATATAGGCTGAAATTGACAATAACTTTGAAATATTTCTATTAGAAAATGCGACAAAAACAATGAAGTTGCTGTAGTGAATGACACTACTAGTCTGGTTGGATAGCCTGGTTTGTGTAAATTAATTAAAGAGTAAAATTGTGGTATCAAAGGATTCGAAACAATGAGTTTATACTTGTCTTTATTTTGTATGAGAATATTAATGTTATTGATGGCTATAAATAATAATTATGACTCCATAATAAAACACGATATTCTAGATAAAATGTTGTACAAAAATGCGATTAGCCAGGTGTACCTCCTTACTAAAAATAATATCAAATATAACAGCCTCACTTTCATGGGAAATTCAAGTGAAAAACTCAAATCTCTCTCATCTAAGCACAACATTAACATTCCTTATCGTACCGGTAATAACTTAAGAAATCATATGAAAAATAAAAAATCCAAAGTTCATAAATATAATGAATCAGGAGTTTATAAAATCAATTGTGGTGATTGTGATAAGTTTTGCATTGGTAGAACTTTCAGAAGTTTTCAAACTAGAATTTCAGAACCCAAACGTAGCTTTGTTAATCAAAAGTCGGATTCACATTATGCAAACCATTTAATCCAAGAAAATCACACGCTCAATTTTGATTTTAAAATATTAAATGCTGAAAGTAAGAGAATTAAACTTAATATTTTAGAATCATTATAGATAAATAAATACAAGCATTCCGGTCTCCTATTGAATAGCCAAATCGATCATACTTCAAGACCCCTTCCGAATATTTTCAAAATTACCGAACTACCTGACTAGCAGTTCCGAATTGATTATTCCTATTCTACTAATTATTTGTAACCATCCTTCTATTAACCCTTTTTTCTCAACTTGGCATCTCTTTATTTCTTATTCTCCATATAACAGAGGACCATAGTTAGTTTGCCTTTAGCATCTGAAGAAGGTGAAGTTCCACCGAAATGTGCATCATGCGTTATTTCATTTAATAATTGTGTAAACTAGTATTATCAAACATTGTTATTAAACTTATCTTCACGAAATTGATGATGTATAACGGAGATGATTCTATGTCAATTTCACTAGCCTCTTCAGAATAACTATTCTCACCTCATATAATATCTTATTTGACATCTATACATACATAGGATATATTATTTGGAAAGATTCAGGTATATGGCTAAGACGCTGGGTTTTTCTGAATGTAAAAATTCATTAGGATCTCATAGAATCGTATATTATTTTTGGTGTATTTGAAAGACGCCGTGTTCCAAACGTTTATTTTAATAAACTTCAAAACCCATCGAAATTGTTCTTCAGACTTGTGTAGGAAGACAATGTTAGCAAGTAGACCTAGCAATAGAGAATTTTGCGTATCAAAATTGGTAACTGGATACCGCTTATGCAATTACACAAAAGACAGTCCGTACTTATCTTCAGCTATATTCTGAACACACAACTATGTTCCGTTAATTTTATGTAAACATTCAAGAGCAAGAAATCGTTTTTTTTTTTAGTTTTTAGCTTATAAAATGAAAACCAATGAAGCGATCTCGCTACTCTGAGACAATGAATTGTAAAAAATTAAAATACGAAGAATATGTGATCCGATAGACTCGATCAAATTATCATTGAAAAAAAAAACGACAAAATCGTAAAAATGAGCGTTTTTTTTAGAAATCCAGTTTTATAAATTAATTTATGTGTGCACAACGCAAGCATTATCGGATAGTTAGTTTTTGCATACTTGGAGTTACAATTATCTCATGCAAAATCAGAATAAAAGTTTTGTAGTACAATACTTCTAGTTTCAAAATTTGCTTAGGCAGTTCAAATCGGACCATCCGCAGAGCTTCCAGGCACGCTGCAAGATAATGCATGAATTACGCAAAAATTTCGTATCCAACAACACCTTCGTTAAACATGCATAAAGTAGGTATCTATCAAGACGTACTATTCCACGGAGAACCAGCTCTTCCACTTTTTTTGAAAATAGTGAATTTTATGGTTTTTCCGCGTTTTCTCCGTTAATAGTGATGCGATCTATGTCATTTTCTTCGTATTCCAATTCTCTACATTTCGTCTATTCAGAGCTTCGAGATAGCTTTATTTATTTTCAGTTTATAAGCGAAGACCTGTTTTAAACACCATTTATTGGTCTTAAATATCTATGAAAAGTTAATTACTGATTGTTCGGTGTCCAAATATTACAGCATATAAATAAGTAAGGACTGTTTTTCGTATAATGGCACAAGCGGTATCCAACTACTAGTTCTGTCACAGGGTCACTCCTTTCTTTCTCTATTGATTTAAAGCGCGTTTTCCATTTAGTACCGTATTCAAACTATTGGTCGCTATTGGAACTATACGTGGACATGGCCAACTGAACTGGAAATCTGATTCATTGCATCTATGAATTAAAATAAATATCAATAGAAAAAAATTATTGTGATATTTTTGGAATAATATTATACATTCAATGGTTTTTTTTTTCATAAACAGAAATCAAAATGCGTTTCGTCTATTTCCACACAATGTTTTTAAAATATAGGTACAACCGGTTTCGACTATCACATCCTTGTCAAGTAAATGAAGACATATCAGGTAAAACTATTATATCTAACCATTAAAGATTTAGAGGAGGAGAGGAGTTTAGGTCTAATTGGTTGTTTACAGTTTGGAATTCTGGGTTTTTCCTAAGCTTGTTAATTTCCAAACTTTCCAACAGATTCAATGTGATTCCTTTATTGCAAATATGTAGAGTTTTGAGATCTATTATTGTGATTTTATGCCTTGTAGTTTTTATATGTTCGAAAATCGCAGATTTACTATCGGAAAAAATATTTGAAACGAGATTCAAAATTTCGTTCGGTTTGTCCAACGTACGCTGTCGGACACTCACCACATTCAATATAGGTAGTTTCGTATAGTATTTTGGATGGGATTCGTTTTTGTTCAAATTGGTAGGGGTTGAACCCCCTAGGGGGAAAATAAATCTTGTTTTGTCTATAAACGGCGCAATTTTGTAGCAATAATTTCTCTTCTTTGTGTAGCTTGATCAGCTCATACAGTTTTGGTGGTTCCACGTTCATAGGGATGAGTTTTCTTCTTTCCCATGTAGCATTTATTAGGTAATTCGTAAGCTCCACTTAGTGTTTCTTTTTCTGCATATTTGCAATTTGCATCCTGTATTTTTGAATGATGATTTTTTTATTGAGGCAGACTATACTGTTGCCCTTATCTGCTTTGCCAATATCAAATCTTCAGTGTTTATTTTAATTGAGATGTTTTTTATTGTTTTTAAGTCTTTGAGTTTACACTGAAGATTTGATATTGGCAGAAGCAGATTAGGGCAATAGTATAGTGTGCCTGAATGAAGGAGATTATCATTCAAAAATGCAGGATATTTCGAAGAAACTGGACATAGCGGGGATGCCGAGAAACCCTACAACTACCTTTATGAATTAAATGAAACAGCAAATGGAGCTTACGCATTACCTGATAAATGCTCCATGGAAAGGAAAAAAACTCTAAACTGTTTCATTTCATTCATAAAGGTAGTTGTAGGGTTTCTCGGCATCCCCGCTATGTCCAGTTTCTTCAAAATATCCTGCATTTTTTAATGATAATCTCCTTCATTCAGGCACACTATGCTGTTGCCCTTATCTGCTTTTGTCGATATCAAATCTTCAGTGTAAACTCAAAGACTCAAAAACAATTAAAAACATCTCAATTAAAATAAACACTGAAGATTTGATATTGGCAAAAGCAGATAAGGGCAACAGTATAGTCTGCCTCAACAAAGAAAATTATCATTCAAAAATGCAGGATGCAAATTGCAAATATGCAGGAAAAGAAACACTAAGTGGAGCTTACGAATTACCTGACAAATACTCCATGAAAAAAAAGAAAACTAATTCCTATGAACGTGGAACCACCAAAAATGTATGGGCTGATCAAACTACACGAAGAGGAGAAATCAGCTAGACCTGTAGTATCCTATTTAAATACACCAACACATAAACTGGCAAAATTTTTGAATCGTAAATTTCAAGAAATAACCAAATTTCAGCCCAAACACACTGTTTCAAATTCACAAACAGTCTAGACAAACATTTGACAATAATAATTTCAAGCTAGTTTCTTTCGATGTAAGTTACATGTTTCCAAATATTCCAACAGAGGAGTGTCTTCCTTTATTTAGAGAAATTCTTATTGAAAATAATACTTTACCATTTATAGTTACAGAATTTTGTGATCTTCTATAAACCTGCTTATCCCAAAATTATATTCAACATGAATCATCAATTTTTGAACAAAACTCAGGCCTCCCAATAGGTTCACTACTTAGCCCTCTATTGGCAGATATATTCATGAATAATTTAGAAAAATCAATTATGAAAAATAAATTAACACGAAAACATATTCTCTTCTGGTACCGTTATGTTGACGATATTTTAGTAGGCTTTCAAGGTTCAAATAGACAAATAGACCCATCTTTGAATTTCTTAAATAATTTACATACCAACATCAAATTTACTGCAGAAATAGAAAATAATAACTTGACTTGACAATATCACTTGACAATATCAAAAGAACATAATAAACTTTTATATAATATCTATAGAACAGATACGTTCACAGATGCAACTATTCCAATGGAATCTTTCAACCATATAAATCACAAACTTGCGGCGTATAATAAATTCAATGATTCACCGAACTTTTTTCATCCCTCTATCAGAAAAAGATTTTAATATAGAAATTAATACAATAAAACAAATAGCTTCAAATAATAATATTCCTATACATTTTTTAAACCGAATTATCAATCGTAAAGAGCAGAAAGAAACTTCTCGATTACTCTACTCCATAATGGAAAATCCAGAATGAAGATATGCTAGTATAAGTTATATTAGTCAATTGTTAAATAATATTTTCAACTATTTTTCTAAATTTGATATAACAACATCATTTTCAAGTGGGTTAAACTTAGGCAAACTATTATTTAATGCCAAACAAAAATCAGATAAATATAAAAAATCTGGGGTGTATAGAATTGCGTGTGTCCCAACAGCGTACGTTAGACAAACCGGACGAAATTTAGAATCTCGTTTTAAAGAACATATTTCTTCCGATAGTAAATCTGCGATATTCGAACATATAAAAACTACAAGGCATAAAATCACAATAAAAGATCTCAATATTCTACATATTTGCAATAAAGGAACCACAACGAATCTGTTGAAAAGTATGTAAATCAACAAGCTTAGGAAAAACCCAGAATTCCAACTGTAAACAACGAATTAGACCTCAACTCCTCTCCACTCCTAAATCTTTAAGGGTTAGATATAAATAGTTTTACCTGATATGTCTTCATTTACTTGACAATGACTTGATAATCGAAACCGGTTGTACATATATTTTAAATACATTGTGTGGAAATAGACGAAAAGCATTTTTATTTCCGTTTACTTGAAATGAATTTCCATGAAATAAATAGTTCATCAATATCGCTAAATAGGTTTTTATCTCAATTAAAACTAGATTCATTTTGTAATTAAACTTGCATGAGTACTTAGGTAAGTTGAAATTTTTCTTTATTTTGCATTGAAATCATTCTACATTACTAGTCTAGGTGAAATATTAATCGACAGATCAATTAATCTAGTATTTCTTAACTTTACTCCATCTTCAAAAAATACTTGTTTTTACAGAAAATATAGAGATTGAATGTCTCTTAGCATGTAAAAGCTGGTTAAAATTAAAACAAATATTCTTCTCTTGACTATACATTTTCACAATGGTCATACTCATATTCAAAAGCTATGTTGAGGATCGAGGTTAACATTGCATTTTCTCTAAATCATGATTTTTTCAAGCATATCCTGCATTATTATTGAATATTCAATAACATCATAGAATACTTCCTACTATTGAAACTTACAGAAAAAATGTTTCTTATTGTGAGAATTTGTATTTTATTATGCTTTATTCATGTCGCAATTTATCAAGTTGTCAAAAGTTGAAATGGAAAAATCAAATAATATTAAAATTTACTACTTTTTGCTGCAAAATAACCAACTCTTAACAAATTTAATAAGCCTAGTGAAAAAAATCCATTCAAAGTGAAATGTTATATATAAGGGAAGCACAATTTTTTGCTATTTGTTCCTCCTTGCGAAGATATATGCGGACTTTTATATTCCAATATCCCCAAGGAAAGACTCAAGGGAAGTGCGAAGAACTCTAAGAAAGTCATTTAATCTCATACGAATCGGTGCCTCACGAGATCTGCGGTGAGAACAAATGACTAGTCTATAAAGTAATCAGATGCCGACATCTGTATAATTCCTGAATATAGAGAGATAGAAAGTTTTTAGAAGGAAGACCAATATTTCTACATGTCTACTTCAACTTTGAAACTTTCTCTTTCAGTCAATATTGAAATATATATTAGAACTATCTCTCTCAAAATTCTTACAACCCTCAGCTATGAAAGAGTTTGTTTTCAAACATTTTTCCATTCACATGTATGTATGTTCTATCGGCTGATATGTTTCTGTTACTGAAAAACGGCAATAGTGAGAACTCAATGAGGACTCAAATTGAGGATTTGTAAAAATTTAATATTGAAATCACATTTCTTTTTCTATAGAAACATACGAATGATTTATATAAATTAATTATGAAATAAGTGGATTTGAAGTTCCCATTCGAATATGTGGTAAGTTGAAAGTTCTTATGAGATAGACAATAATTTGTTCGTATATTAGTCCAGGCAATCAATGCTCAAAAAAAGGTATAGACGGAAATGTTTGGAACACAATTTTTGACTTCGCAACTTTATTTGGACTAGTTAGGTGGTGAATATATCAAAAGTCCACGCCCATGGCCTTTGAGCCAGGGGAGAGAGGTGGGTAGGTCCCATTTTTCGGATTATCGCTTGAATCTCGGAAACTATGCGTCCTAGCGAAATGATCATTTCATACAAAATGAAAGCTGATTAAATATGCTACAAGTTTTATTGAAACAAGTTTTTCGATATCTTGTATATTTTTTGCGATATTTGATCTTGAAAGTATATAATTTTGGAAAAAAACATTTTTGACCCATATTTTTTGCTCTTTTTGACCAGATAACTCTGCAACTATGCACCTGAAAAATAAGTGCCGACTAGACGATTTTAGAGCATTGAATTCCCTTCAATAATATATATTTCGTTACTCTTTCATCTATTTTCCTTCAAATGTTTAAACCTATTCGCACAGACTTACGTGCTGGCTACATATTAGCCGCCCGGGGCCGAATACCGACTTATATACGTAGTTCACCAAAAATCTAACATAATGAGTTGGTGAGTCGTTCCCCGTATTTTAACCATACTGTTGGCAAAAATATTTCAAGACATCGACAATCTCCGAGAGCTACATCCACTTTATCTCGAAGAACTACCACGGAAGGAGATATACTGTAGTCTTTGACAGCTATTCGTCATTAACTTCAAGCACAAACATAGCAGAGCAGCAAAGACGGTATCGATTCAGCAATTCTGCTGACATCTATTTCATAGAAGATAATGATATAAGCTTCGAACAAAAAAAATTTCTGTCGAACAAGTTCAACAAAATCAGGCTAGTCAACATGCTTGAGGGTAAGCTCAAGGACAACGGGTTCAAGCATAAAGTGATGTCGGCCTCATAGTCCTCTTGATATAATATATTATTTTACTATCTTATTTATTTTCATTCAAATGTTGATGAAATTTAAGTGTTGATCGTGAAATCTGAAGTTTTGCGACTACTTGAATTTCTCACCATTTTTAATCTCGTATTGGCTGAAAGAGGCACCATTATGTACATATTGTGATTAGTAGGGTCCAGACAGCACAGATAATTATCTTAAAATATAACTATATTCCTGATCCCCCGCTGACCAGGTTCATCAACTCAACTAAAGATGATCTAGACCATATTGATGGCAAAATAGATTGATATTACCATGTTTGTGCATATAGGAGTGTATATGAGACATAGGAATAGTTTTATAAATCATAACCACTAAATCAAAACTAAGTTTTTTTGACAGAAAAATAAATGAACATGAAATATTAGAACGATAGGTACCATTGAGTCAATTAATTATTTTCTTTTGGTCGCAAGGACTTTTATCCTTGTCTTTGTTTTCATCTTCTTTTTCCTCAATATCTTCTCCATCGGATCCCTTCAGGGAAAAGGTCAGAGGATCCTCCTGCTCTTCTTCATCTTCAGAGTCAACTTGAGGGACTCTACTTAGGCAGATCCCCTGAAAATTCTGGCATGCTGATGAAAATTTGGGGCTTGTTTTTTTTGCGTCCATACTTCGCTCTACTTTCGTACATCGGCAGAAAATCATTTTCAATATATTCTCCGGTGCAACTGCTAACTCACTGTGCACTGGAACCAGTGAGTGTTCTTAATCTTTCACCCATACATCTGAGAAGGCAGGTCACTTCCCAGGTACAGCTGAACTTTTTTGTGTTTGGAGTGTTTTACAACTCCCTCCATGAAAGGAAGACAAGAGATATCAGGCTTGGTAGTGGCCACTGAATTCAAGAATGACTTGTACCTGTAGGCGTCGAGGATGACCTCTTTCGCTGGAGTCCCATACCACCTCAGGTGCAGGTTTCACCTGCCTTTTGTACTTGGTCGGTGATTAAGAAAGGGTCTGAAAATACCACTGCTGCTTTCTGAATCGCTGGTGTCTTCAAATACAACTTCGCAGATGCGACCTTGCTTTGTCAAAATGCGAAATATCTTGTATCGCTTCCTGTGAAATCTTGCAGAAACAGCACGTCTTTGAAACCTTGTTGCTCATGCTTTTGCGACTAGACGAAGGAATGCCTTATCTTTCCAAGTCCAGGTTTGATGAAAATAATGTCCTTATGCGCATCAGCTTCAACCATCAAGATGACTGTGAGGTCGACATCTTCACACACGATCCTGAAAGCTGTTGTTTCGGATATTTCCACAGTCGTATCAAGGTCAGAACGTTCGCATCATTTTCTGCTTGATGGGCCCTGATCACATTGTCCTTAAGTTTCACATGTTGATTTTGCATACCTGATTTTGTTGAACTTGATCGACAGAAAATTTTCTTGTTTGAAATTTTCTTCAGTGAAATGGATGTCAGCAGACTCTCTGAGTCGATAGCGCTTTTGCTGCTCTGCTCCTCTCGTGCCTGAAGTTGATGAAGAATAGTCGTTAAAGACTATCTTCCGTGGTAGTTCTTCGTGATAAATTTGATGTACTCTCATAGATTGTCGATATCTTGAAATATTTTTGTCGACAGTATGGTCAAAATATGGAGAATATACATACCATTGCATTCTGTTGGATTTTAGGTGAACTATGTGTATGAGCCGGTATTTCGGTCACCAAGAAGTAGCCAGCGCGTAAGTCTTTGCGAATAAGTATTAACATTTGGAGAAAAATGAGTAAACTGGTGAAGTATAATATATTATTCAAAGGAATTTAATATTCTACAACCCTCTAGTCGGAATGTATTTTTTAGGTACCTACATAGTTGATGAGTTATCCGGTCAAAAAGTGCCAAAAATATGGGGCAAAAATGTTTTTTCTCAAAATTATAGACATTCAAGAGCAGATATCGCGTAAACTATACAATATTTCGAAAAATTTACTTCAGTAAAACTTGTAGCCAATTCAATCAGTTTTTTGTATGTAATGGTTATTTCGCTAGCACGCAGAGTTTCCGAGATTCAAGTGAAAAACCGAAAAATGGGACTTTGAAACCCCCCTCTACCCCTCGGCTCAAATGCTACATGCAAGGACTTCTGATATGTTCACCAGCTAACTAGTCCAAACAAAGTTGCGAAGTCAAAAATTGTGTTCCAAACATTTCCCTCAATATCTTTTCGTTGCCTGGACTTAATATGTTACTGCATTTTGGCCGAGCGGTATAGTTCACGCTATTCCGTTTTCGGTTCGGGAGTTCGAGTTCCAAACATGCGGTTGAATGTTCTATTCATCCATAAATTTAGGGGTTTCTTTAAAACGAATTGTGCTGGATAATGTTCTTGTTTGCAAACTCAGTGACCATTCGGATTCTCCGTTAAAATGTAGGCAAATTTGAAAAAAAATAAAAAAATGCCGACTTTGATATTCACAAGATAAACTAGTATAGTTCCTGAAATTTGACTGAAAATAGTATGAAAAATTATCCAAAGAATAATTTTATAAAAGCATTATTTCCTGCAAATAGATAATATATAGTCGAGAACTAAAATTCCTGATTTATTTGCACATTGTTATAAAAATAATTCCATTGATTGAAACTACAACATTGCTTCTCTAGAATGCGAACACTATAACTAGGTTATACAAATATTACATGGAGCAATACGAACAGTGAATTAAATCATTTCATTTCACTTTATGAACCACAATATTGTCAGGGTATATGTAAATCCACTGGCTGAGGTATAGATGACGCGCAACTAATATTCATGTAAAATTACCATTTCATGCATAATCAATTCTTCTTTATATTTTCATCAAATTTTATTTATGCTCAAATTTTCCAGACATAATTTCTTTGACCATAAGTACCTATACTTCTTATTAAAATCTACAGATGCTTTTTTATTTTATTGCGTCAAATATCTTTGACTACATTTTTAGTACTTCAGAAACATTTTCAAATGAAAATCTAAATTGGCATCTACTTCAAAAAATATCAACTTCATCCCCAAGCCCGTTATGAGAAATGCAGAACGTATCACCTTAAAGCATTTTTGTTACATATTAGAAAAGCATAGAACAATATTTAGAAATAACGTATAAATTTAATATAATGAGAGAAACATATTGAATATTGTACAGTTTTTTCTGATGAATTTTTTTTTACTATGCTAAAGCAAACATCTTTATTTACTCTTAATCCCAACCACGAAATAAAACCTATCAAGCTGCAAGTATCTGCTTTACATAAGTTTAAGTTGCAATAATTGATATTCTCACTGAGAACAGTCCCCATTACATATAATCTATACGCAGATAATCTATTGCTTCACACAAGCTGTTCTAAAAAGAACACTGCTGAGAAGAAACTTCAGACAGCCATTAATCAATTACACTACTGGATTTGTTGAGTTTTAGGAACAGCATCCAATTTTAGAAAAAGAATATCAAAAAAAACCTACATTTATACGGAAACGTCAAGAGAATATCTAGGAATAAAAAATTTTCAAGTATAATCTTTAACATTCATGTTGAATACGTATATTCTGTAATTTCTTTCTCCTCTAAATTTATTGAGAGTCCTACAGAAAAATTTGCATGGTGACAGTGGAGATTGCTTTCCTTATATAAATAGTCCATTCAAATGATAGATTTTTTGAGCTCAGCGTGCATTTGTCAGAGGAAGCAAATTTTTTTTAGAATATAAGAAGAGATTAGTGTGAAGTTCCAAGTTTTTGGGGTTGCAACCGTTGTCCCATGTCCGCCATCTTGGAAAAACGGGCGCGAAAGGACTCAAAAAAAAATTATATAAACAGTGTTTGTCCCGTACTTAACTTTTAGCCGTAGGATCAAAAATAATAAAGTTATAAACGATAATCGATGAAAATTTGGGAAAAAATTTTGGATGGGTAATTTTTTGTATGATCGTTTCACAAGAAAAAAAGATAACCAAAGTAAAACCATTTTCATAGAGGGGTCTTAAGAAATAATTTTCATCATAAATCTTCAAATTTCATATATTAATTGAGGTTTTACAGCTCTGCGAACTAATACTATTCTCCTATATTCAAATATCGAAAGTAACATTTGGGATTTCATTTGTCAAAGGAAGCAATATTATTTTTTAGATTTGACGGAGAGGTGAGTTTAAAGTTAAGTCCAAGTTTGTGGGGCAAGCCTTTTCTCGCGGCAGCCATCTCGGAAAAGGGGTACAAATGGTTTTTATAGTTAATGTGACATATTGAAACAATGGTCAGTAAAAATATTGAATAAAATAACGAATTATAGACGTTTCAATGAAACTTCATCTTCTTCAGGTGCTAATTGAAGTTGAAGTTTATCCGAAACCTGCGTCATGCGTTATTTGATTCAATAATTATCAACCATGGTTTTGATATGTTTATTCATTTACATAATGTATCGGCCCAATCGATCCAAAACGTTAAACTAACAAACTATAGGTCTCACTAAAAAATTTATGAAACATTTTTTGTTGCAAATAAAATCGATGAAAGTTTGAGAACAAATTTACACAAAGAGAAAAATCTTTTACTTAAAGTGGTTTTATATCGAAATTTAATTTTCAACGGTATTACTAAAAAATATATTAATTTTGTACAAGAAAACATTGGGCTCTCTGCAGGCATCGTATTTAACGGCTACTCACATGCTGCCGATGCCGCAGGAACAGTCTTAGAAGCCTTTGCATCCCACGAAAAAACAGTAAAGTAGATGGAAGTAAAATTCTACAAGAATACCGTACCGACGTTATCACAAGAGAAAATTCTAGGTAATGAGAAGAACATAGCTAATTTCATTGTTTTTCTCAAAACTTCTCTCTCGAAGGTGGGTTTCAGTGTCAACTAGGCAGAATCGAATTTAGACAAACTTATCGTTTGCTCTGCTCTTGCTGCATCTCAATCGTTTGACTAAATTACTACGTTTGAATAAGTTACTATCGTAGCTTAAGATATCGACATTCTTATCTTGCTCACGGCAATTAAAAGAAAAAGTTTAAAGTATTTTTTTGAAATTCATCGAAAGGACGTACAGCAGAACACTTATCTTGTGATTGGTGAACGTTTTTTTCATCTCTTTATATGATGGTAATAAAGATGATAATTCTCTTGAAATCCTAATTCGCCAAGTCAGTGATACAGAGTACATTTAATTTATTTTCATTTCCTCCAACACAAAATACAGCTTCTAGGACTACCATCAGCTTCATTTCTAGCTCGGTAATTACAACGACCCTGAAAACTGGGGCTGAAAAAAATATGGACAGATATTGATGCCAGTATAAAGATCAAAACCTACAGCACCACCTGAGCTTCTGAAATTGATATACTGCAGATGCAAAGGAAGCCGTGGAGCGATGTGTGGATGTCGGAAAGCAGGCCTCAAATGTTCTGTAATGTGTCTCACAATTGTTCTGGGGAGACTTGCAGCAACATAAGGAAAATAATTGAGAAAAATTATTTTTAAGATGAAACAACGACAATGGTGCTACTTCCTTCTACGGTTCTCCCTCAAGTATTTGTTGTAGAAGGTCAATCAGATCCTTAACCGCAGTCTGGTCCATCAAAAATTAATCATTTACAATATTACATTATCAATAATTTAAAAGTTTTATCATCAAAATAATTGAAAGTTGCCTGAAAATGATGGCAATTCATTAGTATTTATGTATAGTTACGAATACTCGAGAATAGTGTTCGTTTCGCAGCGTAAAACCTTAGTTTATGAATAGAATTCAAAAAGTTTATCATTTAAATTATTCCTTCAAAACCACTCGATAAAAATCGTCTCACACAGTTTTTTTGTATAATGATTTGAAAAAAAATTATAACCACCAATAGAAAATGTTTTCTCAAATTTTCTTAGAACTTTGTTAGTTCTACGACTGAAAATTGAAAAACCAAATTTGTATAGAATTTTGTTTGCAACAAAAAATTATGTATAATTTATTTGGGAAATTATCCATAAAAACCTTTTGTACTCCTTTTTCCAAGATGGTGGCTGAGGGACAAGGGTTTTAACCCCACAATCTTGGATTTATCTTCACACTTACCACTCTTTGACATCCAAAAAATAAAATTTCGTCCTCTGACAAATGCAACCCCAAATGTAACTTTCCAATAGACTAAAAGCCAATATAAGAACCAAGATTTTCTGTTCAGAAATTTTCTATAGCTGCATTAAGTATTCAAAAAGAATACACAGAATTATACTAGTTAGCTTACGAACATGTTCAGATAAGTGTTTGAGAATAGTTTCGCATGAGACAAAATAACAACATGGTCCTCAATATTTATGATTTTGGTGTGTATCCTCAATTTTTGGTAACGAATGACACTCAGGTCATAGTTTAATATTTTCATACAAAAAATTCCTTGATAATTCACATAACTGTTAACTCACTTCCTTTTTCAGATGGAATGTTCAATACAGATCACTCTATCCTGATGTCCCCCGTTACCCCTGCCGAGGAAAATATGAGTATTTCGAATATGCGGCTTGAGCCGCATATTCGCTGTATTGAATTCATATGGAACTGAATCAGTAAAGCAAGCTTTAAATCTATGCCAGTCACAAAAAGAAGAAGGTCTGATAATTAAAAACTGATTCAGCACTCTGCATAACCCCAAGATTTCATAAACAAATCATCAAACATTACTATCAATTAGGAAGGAACTCGGTTATTTTCGAATGTATGACATTTGTTTTACATGAAAGTCTATTAATTGAGATAAAGCATTGACGAACAAAAAACACACCTGTGTTGGTGGGATTAAGAAATTTGTTCGTATATATAACCAAACTTTTGGAAAAATGATATTCATTCTTGATGTTTCAATTTCTTTGTCTAAATTTTTTCTCTCTATAGCATTTCATGATGAATGAGATATTTTGTTTCATGAGAGATATATCAAGAAGACTGAATGTGTTATCTGTTTCCTATTATAAGAGAAAGTAGTTTTTTTTTTTTTTTTAACTCGAGGAACCTACAGTTTAACGCCGGTTCCGAACGGCCAATGGGCTTGTAAACTATGTACATTACCCAACAATATTTCATCTTATATAACCACTAAATTCCGGACATACACAACACCCAAGAGCAAGGTGGGACTCGAACCCACAATCCTCGGTTTACAAACGGTATAAGGCGGGAGAAAGTAGTAATTTCACATTGAAATTACTATTTTCAGATCTTCATGAAATGAAGAAGTTATTATCATACGTAAAGTGTCACTATATAATTATATATATATATATATATATATATATATATATATATATATATATATATATATATATATATATATATATATATATATATATATATATATAATATATATATATATATATATATATATATATTTCAATATAAACTTCTATTGAAAATATTCCTCTGGCTATGGAAAGAGCAAATGTAAGTTTCAGTCAGTCACGATATTCATTATCAGACATGAGATATTGATTATAATTATATCGTTTAACCTTTGCTGATTTATGAATAAAAGATTTCTAATCTTGATATATTCCTTATTCAATATCAGGCAATGTTTTATGAAAATAAAAGCATTTAACTAAAAGTTTATGAATGAATAATAATTGCCTCTTTTCATGAAAACACTCAATTATTAATTTTGTGAAAAAATAATATTTGATCAACTGCAAATATAGTAAAAAATAGTTTTGTTGTTATTTGAATATTATTATTTTATACAAACATTGAACACATATAATATAATGAAAACAATTTTTGAGAAATATTTCACAACGTTATCTCCATATGAAGAGATACAATTTGACTGAAATAACCATTATGATCAAATTCTATTTTCGCTTACAGTAAAAATAAAAGATATCATCTCGAGGAGAAAGACCTAAAATACGTGAAGTTTGCATTCAATACATGAAGTTTGCATTCAATGCATGAAGTTTGCATTCAAGTATATTCCTGTTCTCTAAAATTTCATAATTCAACATGTCTGTAATATAAATATTATTTCAATGATTGTTTTTGAATAAGAAATACAATAAGGCAGTTTTTATCGTCAGCTGAATACTCTAGACGGAATTGAAGAACATATGAAATGTTGAGTGTGTAATATTCTAGATTAAGGGCCAATTTTCATTACTAATTGTTGGTTAAAATTTGCGAAAGGACTATATTTCACATTCATGCTGTTTCATTTTGAATTACGAGGTACTATTTGGAGAATAATTTATAATCTAAACCAGAAAATTTTGCATAAAATCGCGTGGAGTTTTCGAACAAGATATATGCCTGTCTTTTGCGCCTGAAAATTTATAGAGAAACGTGCACCCATATTCATCGAAGTTTACATAAGAGTAAATCACGCTCTCCAAAATGGGAGATAAGCAACATATATTTTCCAGACCAAGTTCGAAGACGCTTCTCTGAGAAAGTTTACTCTAAATCTTCTTATAAAACTTTTAATTAGGCAGACATCAAGTTGCAATTTAAGCTAACAAGCAAACCGATTATCGTCAATCACAAATTATAAGACTGCCTCCTCTTCTTTGCACAGGGGCGTTTCATTTGACTTTTACCAAGGAAACTGCTCCAATCTGTTAACTGAAATTTCGTACAAATGATGAAGGACGAAAAATACTCAACTTCTTTCATATAAGAGCGAAACTTTCACAATTCCATGAGACAGGGCTCTATTATGTTTACCTTGCTACTGTCGTCATAAGCTTTGGGCAGAGCTTTACTTCTGGAAACAGATTCTGAAGGCTACAGATAATTAGCTAAAGATTAATTTTCATTGAATTCATTTGATCTGATCTTTGGATAGTGAACCTTTTCAGCTTATTGAAGTTAAATTAATTAAAACTTGAACTCTGAGCAAGTTGTAAGAATAATGAATTTATTCGCAATACGAAAGTCTTGGAAATTTCATATCACAGGCTAACACAACTATTTTTCAATCTCGAACATAATTTGAATAATTGAAATAACAATTTGTTTGAATTTTAGTGATATTACTATTCAGTAAAATACTTTAATCAAATGTATATATGCGTAGTTTCCTTTCGTTTCAGTTAAACTTATTATAATAACCACATTATTTCGATAAGTACGTGATTGAAAAATGATGGAAGCTGTGAATTTAGAGCAGCTCAGTCATAAAATAAAATCACAAAGAGCTCAGTAAGAGAGGATTACAATTCTTTGTAGATCTTTTTGATAAAAATCTAATATCTATGTTCGCAAGATTAGCATCTTAAATGAAAAAGCGACAAGTTCATTCGGTTATTGTTACGTAGCAAACATAGGTAAATACTATTTTGATACATCCATCAAAATAATATATGTTTATGTTTCAAACACAATAATTCCTCAGTTTTTAAAGTATTTTCCATGCAAATTTAGATGGAATACATACAAACTAACATTCAGAGTCAAGAAATCACTTACAATGTTATAGATTAATCCTTATTAGCCTGAAAAATGTGGGAGACGAGGTGATTGATAATATTCTCTGATTTGATTGTTTGAAGATATGTATGTATTTGAATTGATTGTGTTATTTTGTTCATGAAATAGTTAGCCTCCTTCTCATCTTCTACACTAGGTCATTTTCGAAATTAATTTTTTTTTATCAATTCAAACACAAATTCAGGAATTATCTTGAATAATATTGGATATGACTATATCAAGTAGAGTTCCTGACCGACATTGTGTTGTCTATGAATCACCCATAGCTTTGCGGCTGTCGTGAACGTAACACTGAATAGTTTCCATACGCAATATTTACACCGACTATCAAACTGCTAGAAGGTGTTTTGAATTCAACGACACTATTGAACAAATTATATCATTCATTCGATCAACAACAATGAGGTTACTTAGTAATTTCAATATTTTTATAGAAATAACAATCACAAACATCAAAACTATGATGCTTAAAATCATATTATTTTGAATCTCACGAACTTTTTTAGTATATCTAAAGAACTAACTATGGATAATAGGTTGATAGCCCGAAACATATATAGAGAGTGAACGTACCAATTCTAGAGGAACCAAACCAAAAATTCGACTATAATCTTTTCTAATTATAACTAAATCGTAGACGTAAATAGACATTTTGAAATATGGGGCTCAATAACAAAACCAAATGAGTTTCAAGGTTGAAAGTAATTGGAAGCAGAAATTCAGTTTTTTAAAAAATATAGAAAACTGAAAGCAGTATGGAAATAGTGTCAAAAATATGTATTTTTATTAGCAATAACAGGTATATATGATCTAAAACCGCATTCATCAAAAAAAATTTTTAACGTTTCGTCACAAAATTCGTGAATCGTTTAATGAATGAATTCGTTACTTTTCGTAAGAAACAAGTTCTTTGCTTTTGAATTCTCTCTATTTTATTCAGTGCAGTGTTTTTATGTAATGTAATGTGAGTAGTTGTTGAGATTAATAAATATCATCGTTTTTATTATTATAAATTTGTGCAAAAATTGAAACTTGATTGAAAACTTTTACTCATAAAATCATATTCTTCAACATTTTCAAAAATTATGTCCAGATATTTGATATTATCATCGAGTTTTATTTCAACCGTTTCATTAGGGTTATTTATCTCAGAGTTATATGGAGGGAATATATACATAAACTTCAAATTCTCTTATTGATTTTCATTGTTGTCGGTGCAGCAATATTCTCTAGAATTGATAATGTTGGACGTAAATGAATCTTTTCTCATCGTGTTGGAGCAATTGTTTAAAAACACATTAAGTTGCAAGCTCCTGAATACTGCTGCAGTGAATTTTTCAATTAAGAAAACCATTTTATTATACCTTTGATGGCATCAGTAAAAGCTGACTAATTCTTATTGGAGATTCTTCAGAAATACTGATTTATATTTCAGCCTACAGAAATAAATTTCAAGCCAGTTCAAACTGCTCCTCCATTAATTGAACAAAGGAAAGAATTAACGAATGTATTTGTCGTTTATATTGATGATATTGCTTTGTCGCAAAATATAACCAAACCCTATCGTAGTACAATGAATAGGTTTCTCCAAATAATGCTCAAATATTATCTCTGCAGAGAACGAAGAGTAGCGGGAAATTGTTTTGGCATTGAATGAACCATATTTCGTATTTTACGGAAAACATTTGAAATCAAAAATATTTCACAATTCAGCGAAATGTCTGAACCATTATATATAACAAAGAGTGTCTCTGACGCTGATTCGAATTTGGATGCTATTTCAGGTTTTTAGAAAAGAAAACTACAGAACTGCACTTTCTCTCAAAAGAACAGATTGTTAATCTATAACGGACCTCTCGTATAAGTGATTTCGCGATTGTAAAGAAAGTACCTATCTTTGAGCTATAAACAAATATATTTACGGTAAGTTAACAAAATAAATCAAATACTAATTTATTCTTATCCAGCGCACATCGACTTCTGCTTCAATCTCCCTCAGCTACGTCGACTGTAGAGGGATATTCACTTAGAGAATACATCTATGTTTCTGTTCGATGTAAAACATCGAAATCCTTTATTGATGTTGTTTGATGCATCGCTTGAAAACATTCAATATTTATTTGTCTATTTTTCTTACCAATAAAAGCAAACAATATGTAACATACTAGCTATAGTTGTGTAGTAAACTGTTCAATTTTATAATATTTTCTATTGGTTCAGTCATTTTCTTTCAGTTAGATTGAAGATTTGTGATTTAAACAGGAATTACAAATAAATGAAAATGTTTTATTATAATAACTGACTATTATAATAAAAAAACAGATTTTCAGCAGTGGCGCAGCTGGAGGTGAAGAAGAGGGTCGTGGCCCCAGGCTCAACGGTTTGGAGGCGGCAAAACTTTTTTTAATTAATGAAGATCAGAACTGTTCATTGGAAATTTTTAAAAAATACATTAGCAATCCTAATTAAGATTATAAATTTTGATTTTATCTGAATACTCTACTAAATCAATGCTCAATGTTCAACTATGCCACTAAGAAGTGAAATACTTAAGTCTAAATCTGCTTGCAGAATATTAGTTTTTAGGCAGACTTCTCAGAACTAAAAGTCTATACAATCGTTTTTCTTTCCTTCTATTTCTTTTCTGATTGACTACTGATCAGATTGAAATACTAAGCTAGAGGTACGCCAGAGGTTTCTTTTCCAATAATTTGTTGCTTTTATAAAAATAATCAATGCGTCGGATAGACAAAACATGGAATCCATCCAATGTATCATAAATTAAACATCGAACGGATTTCATGCATTGATGTTCAATTAATATCCCTATCATCCAGTACACAGGAGTGTCTCGTCAGTTGAAAATGAGTTGAAGCAGAGAGTCACTAGGTCTCCGCGTTGTTGGATCTACGAATGTATTTCACGTGATTCAAAAGAATCAATACTTGTCGGGCTGAACAGGAACAGATTGGTCAAATCCCAATCTACGAGGATTCACCGACAATCAATACTTGTCGGACGGAAGTCGAATATATTGGTCAATACCCCATCTACGAGGGTTTACTGGCAATCAATACTTGTCAGATGGAACAGGAATAGACTGGTCAAGACATAGTCTCTGGTACTTGGTTGCTAGTCAATACGTGCCAACAAAAGGAGCTAGACTGGTCAAAGGCCTGGGAGTAGGAGAGAGTCAATACCTCCTGAGTACTGCCTTTTGCATTCTCTGGCTGCTTGCCCTTCCAGTGGAACCTTCAGCTTGAGCATAACTTACATTAGTGTACAAGCAACAACGTTACAATCAAATAACCTTCTAACCCGTTGCATGCAATGTTCAATTGCAGTTAGTGCAATACCGTGGACTCTATGTTTTATTTAGCCTCAAAGAAACAAATTGAGGACGAAGAGGTTAGCAGATCGAGACTGTTTAATATGCAGTCTATTTTTAACCATCCATTGATCAGCAAGCATCCTTTGCAGACGATTATTTACCGTATGATGAATATGACGGAAAACCACATAATGCTACTAAAATATATGTCTATAGTGAGCTAGCAGTAGTTTCTCCAAATAACCAGTAATCGAATTAATCGAAATCTAAAATAGCGTCAACCGATAAGTTAGTGAGAACACATTATGCATGAACTTTTTTATGAATTAGGGTTCAAGTAATTCCTTATGGAACACTTAATTTTATAGCTTTTCTAGAAATATTCCCCTCTATAGGAATGAATATAAGCGTGAGTCCACTTATGGGAATTTCGCCAGTTAGAACTTTGATTACAATTCGATATTTTCTCCGACAAACGTCAAGTATCAGTCTCATTGATTCGAAATGAGTTCAGATATTACTGAAAGTTATAGAGAAAAAAAAGAAATACAACAAAAGCAAAGCACTAACTTTTATAACAAATTATATCAAGGCAAATGAGATGTATCTCGAGAGGATAAACTACCTATAATGAAGAAATGATACTGTTGAATAGCGATGGAAAAGGAATCACGTAGTTATAAAACAACAAAATTTCAAACACAAGTTGAAGAGAATCATTAATTGAACAGAATTCAAAAATTAACATCAGAACCAATATTATCTATACAAAACAAGAGAAATAAGATAATGAGTATATCTAGTTATAAAAATTTCTAGCTAATATTGTAAAAAAATATATGATAATTCAATCATCAATTTAACTTCTAATACTCAAAAGTATATGAGAATTCGAAGAATAATGCCGGATAAGAATAGTTATTGCAAATACAAAACGTCTTACGAATACATTTTTCGAGGAACAATAATTTTTTAGAAAAACTCGAACTAACTGGATCGCATACAATAATTTGTAAATTAGCCAATACCATGAATGAAATATTTTTTGAAACTAAAACATACAATACTCGGAAATAAAAGAAAAATCATTCTCATACACTTTAGTTTCATGCTGAATACAAGTCCGTGCACCTGCAGAAAGAGATTTATGTTCAAATACATGGTTATGGTACTAGGATCGAAAATGAGTCCTTTATTAAACCTATATGTTATAGATGATGTATTAGTACTTACACATAATTTTGAAATGCTTTTATCCAATAAATTCACTAATGACATAACATTGGCCCTATCTAATCTAGCTAAATGAAATAACACAGCGTTTCAACTCAAGTTGCACTTTATTCTGAAACCAGAATAATTCTGTTGCTCAGTTCCATAACTAGATTTTGAGATACATCCACTAGATCATGATGACTTAGAGAACGTGAAGACAATAAAGAGAAAAAGTAATAATTATCATAGGAGACACATCTAAGCGATGTGTGATGATAGAATATATAAGTATGAAGCAACAGTAAACAAGAAAATCGATACACAAGAACTGAGTATAGCATACACAGAAACGAAATGTTTCAAGAACGTTTGAAATAGCATATGCACAAATGATAACTGAATGAAATCAAAGATCACTAGTAACACCAAAACCAAGATAATTGTCTTTGGCTCTGTGAATTGTATACCTTATGGTATTCAACATGAAAAAATTTGGTAAAGAAGATGTTTTAAATTCTCAACGTGTTATATTCTGGTACTTACTATGAATATGAATGTTGAAGCGAATTTTTTTAATATCTTCAACGTTTTTTTCTATTTTGATACTAATGATTTTTTTTTGGAAGGTAAAATCCTTGAACTAAGATAACCCAACTTTGAGTAATACCCTCAGTGCAATCTCCATTGTACAAACTTACTTATTTTTAGAAAAATAAACTAAGCATTCTGGATTTAATTTTTGAATTTACAAAATCAGACACAGTTTATAAATTATACAAAAATTACGAGGAACTACTTAGGAAAGAGTTCAAAGCAACTATAAGAAGACACAATGATAAAACGATTGAAAACGCTAGTAACAAAGGTAAAGTAATGTGGTCGATTATATAGAGTGAAACTGGTAGCAATTTGAAAACCAATTTGTATCTAACAAATGAGTTATTTTGTCTTTAAAGGTGTAACTATAAATGAAAACCTACAACCAGATATAAGTAGGAGCGATAGGGCTATGCAAGGGTTGAAAAAGAAAACAATTCACATTAGAACAGAGTCCAATAACTTTCAACTAACATAGGAACTTAAATGATTACTATATTTTTAGTTCTGAAAAGCACTACAAAAAAGGATATATATGGCATAAATCTTATATTCATTGAATACATAGGAGCACTGATCGCTCCACCATTGGAAATTGTATTTAATGTGTGCTTTGAAGAAGGTAGTTTTCCATCTGAACTCAAAATCGTGAATATTGTTCCGATATATAAGAAAGGAGATTCCAATAACACCACCAGTTACAGACCAATATCTATTTTATCAGTTTTATCAAAAATATTTGGACAAATATTAATAAATATATATATATATATATATATATATATATATATATATATATATATATATATATGGAAAACTTGGTTCTCGGAATGAACCGCGTAAAAGATTTGAAAAATCTCGACGTTTCGGCTCCTGATTCGATTCGTGGAGTAGGCAGATTGAGGCCACGTATCTGAATTATTTTCCTTCTAATTCTCCTGAAGATGGCTTCGCAAAAGGAGCCGAAACGTCGAAATTTTTCGAATCTTTCACGCGGTTCATTCCGAGAACCAAGTTTCTGAACATATATATATATATATATATATATATATATATATATATATATATATATATATATATATATATATAAATATGAAAAAAAAAAAATTTTTCAGTCAATATGTAATGACGAAGTAGATAATTATATTCTTTTAGTCTTTAACTTAACTTAACTTCAACGATATTTAGTTCCTCTAAATTAATTGTGTTTTGTTTTATTTTATTGTGACCATTTTACCTTATAATGTTAGTTGATAATCATCTCATTTTGTGATCTCGATCAATAATGTCTTATAGAAATCAATAATGCTGTTTTTCGATTTTTACATCTTTTGCAATTCATTCTCAAAGACACATTTCCCTGATATATATATATATATATATATATATATATATATATATATATATATATATATATATATATATATATATATATATTATAAAGAACAAAATACTGTGTTTCCCTTGTATTTATATTCTTGGATGTCTTTTGTACACTCGTAGAAATGTTTTATCACTGAGTAAGTGTTCTGAGTTTCATGATTATGAAACAAGGCACAGAGAAACTCTCTGTATTTCAAAACACCGAACTTCTTAATTTCAGCAGTAACCTATGTATAATGGCATCAAATTTTTTAACCATCTGCCCGATAGGTTGAAGGTTTTGGAGTACGGAAGATTCAAAAAAGGAGTTTAATTTTTGTTACTCGAGAAGTGTTTTTACAGCAAGGGGGAATATTTTGATACGGATATAAATTAGCCTTCAAGTATCTAGTTATTAGATGTTATAATACATTTCTTTTTTTTTATCTTTGTTGTCATTTTTGTAAACGTGTCCTATACAAGTGTATCTTGTCTGAAAGGATGAATAAAGTTATCATTATTATTGTTATTATATATATATATATATATATATATATATATATATATATATATATATATATATATATATACAGGGTGTCGCTCCAGGAGCTGAATCGATCGATATAGAACAAAGTACGATTCAAAAAATAAATTTTGAAAATTCAGATTATTACTAATGTCGGTGTTGCCAATCCAACCAAAATAATTACAAGCAGCTGGCACTTCCGCTCATCCCGGAAATCAATACCAACTTGCTTATTACAAATGGAACACCCTATATATTTTAGGGTCTTCGAAAAGAGCCTAAAAATCTGAGTCGAAAATGTGAAAAGTACCTTTATCCTAAGCCTAGCCGGTTCAGAAATATTTGACATTTTATAGAAACTTTGACAGGTGCAACGGTTTACAAGAACCGGTATATTTTTTTTTCTGTGAAAGATACTAATTTGTTTCTTGTCACATGAAAAAAAACAAGAATAAATACGTTTCACAACTTAATGTTTTTCAATAGTATCATACCAAGAGTACCGTTTTTTGCGTTACATTTCGTCAACTTCAAACCGCGAAAACTTGTTTAGGTCAAATGGAAAACCCTGAATTTTTTTACGTCAAGTTGTGTAAAATTGTAGAAATTTAAATATGTATACATATATATATATATATATATATATATATATATATATATATATATATATATATATATATATATATATATATATATATATATATATATATATATATATATATATATATATATATATATATATATGTATACATATTTAAATATATATATATATATATATATATATATAATTTCATCCAAGAAAGCATCATTAATATGGCTACAATATATATATACATTACATTATTGTTTTGAAATCTAAAACGGTACTGATTTTTTTATATATTTTTGAAGATTAATTCGGAATAATGATAAGTTACTTCCTAAAAGTAAATTAAAGAGAAAATTTCATTGTAATGTTTTCAGGATTCAAATATAACTTATCTTTTAACTGTAAAGTCTGGAAATTAATTATTTGTGTAATTTTCCCCAGCCTGCTCTCTCGGGTTGAATTGAATATAGCACGGTTGGCGTCCCACAGACGTAGAAGAATAAGAAAATAATAAGTGTGTTGCACTGAACAAGATGGAAAATTAGCAAAGCCATTCCACCTCGAGATTTTTAATGTCCCATTATGCACGATAAAACTTTATCATTCATAATAATTATTTCAGTTGGTTTTTCCAGCGCGATGAGCTGAACATTCATCACAAAATACGTTCAGCTATTAACTGTACTAACTTAAACTTATTTCTATATATATTTTTTGAAACTTCAGCTATTGGATTCCATAATTCTTCATTAATGAAGAACATAATTACTTCCCAGTAAATTATGTACTGAATTTGAGTAGCAAAATTTGTAACAGACTTTCAAAAAATAACGCTAAAACAATTTGTACAATTAAAAAAAAATTTGAGTCATTCTTAGTCATTGAAAAAATCAAACATCAGAGAAAACAGTGGTGTTTACGAAATATTTTGAGACAAGTATCCTGCTATCTATATTGGACAAACAGAATGAAATAAAAACAGTCGTGTTGATGAACATAAAAAGTCAATTTTACGAAATAAAAATACCACTGGATTCTCTCAACATTATATAAAATTTAATCATTTTCTACATTTCACCCCCCACCCCCCCCCCCCCCCACCCCCCCCCCCCCCCACCCCCCCCCCCCCCCACCCCCCCCCCCCCCCACCCCCCCCCCCCCCCACCCCCCCCCCCAGCTGCGCTCCGCCTCGCAACTACAAAATTGCGAGTAAAAATAGGCACTTTTAGTCAGTATGATATATACTATTTTTTCTCCAACCAAGTCAAAATTAAAATAAATTTAGTTTTATTCAAAAATCGTTAATCATTTGGTAATAAATTTGAACACCTATTAATAAACAGCGAAAGCAAGTCGGTAGTCATGGATATCTGGTATTGTTGGTAAATATTGATCGTCAAGTAGACGTCAGTAGACGTACTAATCATATAATTTTTGTAGTAGTTTTACGGTGCTTTCAAAATGAATCCCGAACACGATGAAAATATACCTGCGGATATATTGGAAAGTGCCGAAGCAGTATATTTAAATCTTTTGCCGCCCAAATCTCGCCAAGTTTATGAACTTGCATATCAGCGATTCATGGATTGGTGAAAAAAAAAAATGTGCAAAACTGTGCGGAGAGTGTTCTTATGGTGTATTTCTCAAATTTAACGAAGACCGTCAAGCCATCCATTCTTTGGTCAAAGTATTCAATGTTGCGATCCACACTGGATATCAAAAATGGTGTGGATACTAGTAAATATTCAAAATTACGAGCATTGTTAAAAAGGCAAAGTGATGGATATATACCTAAAAAGTGTAGGGTTTTTACAAAGGAGGAAGTGGATCGGTTCCTGGATATGGCACCTGATAATGTATATTTGATGATAAAAGTTGTTCTAGTATTAAGAATTGGAGATGCTATGCGTTGGGACGAACTAGTTCATTTGAAAATTTATGACATTGAAGATATGGACTCGGTCCTGGTCGTAAAAATTTTGCAGACAAAAAACAAGAAACCTCGTTTGTTTACCATTATAGGCGATAATTATTTGCGTTTATTTCGAAAATATGTTGCACTATGGCCATCAAATATACAGGAACGTCATTTATTTTTGAAGTATGTTAATGGGAAGTGTCAAAGAATGGTTGTTGGTATTCACAAAATTAGTGCCGTGTCGCAAGAAATTGCAAAACTTCTGAAGTTAGAAAATTGGAAGGAGTATACTAGACATTCGCTAAGAAGAACATCTGCTACACTTCTCATGGATGGTGGCGGTGACCTCACTTGTCTTAAAAGACATGGAGGTTGGAAATCGAGTACGGTAGCAGAAGGATATATTGAAGAATCACGTATCAACGAAGAGAATACTGCCAGAAAAATATTGCAACCTGACAAAGAAGGTACAAGTACCTGTTCAGATATTTCCTCGAATGTTTCATCAACAGTTACGGAGAATATTTCGAGTTGTTCTAACATTAATGAAAATCTTTTGAATTGTTCGAAAATTGTTAGTGATAATTTCAGTGGTGCTTTGAATTTTGGCAATAATTTATTGTTCCAATAATTGTATCAATATGAATAACAAATAAATACCTATATATAGTTGCCCAATTAGTTTGTTTTACTAAATTTGTAAGAGACAATGTCTTTTTCTTCAAATTTCAATTAGAGAGCTCAAATGCAATTATTTTTTGTCCTAGGATTAAAAGTAGCGTTTTTAATCCTAGGATTAAAAGTGCAACGAGCAAATTTTTGTACGGTAAGGGAATTCATGGCTTTGGCACCTGAAAATAGTACAAAAATGTCAACATTTTTTGATGGTTGGAGAAAAATATATTCATATATTTATATAATTTTGTATTTTTCTCACCCTTGATGATTTTACAATATCATCTAACAACTAACTTATCTCTGGCGCGCAGTTCTTCAAAATAGTAGATAGAACTCAATCTGGATTAGGTTATTTATATATGTATGTTGTTTTGCTTGTTTTTCTTTTCGCAAGTTTCATTTAGATTTAGATGATCAAAAAAAAAATTCGGTTGAAACTAATTGTTTTTTCCATATAAGCTCAACGAACAGTTTTTTTGTAATCATTTATGACTTTTTCACCTACAGTTTAACTGGTGAACAATGTGCATTACACAACTACTAATTATTAGTTGAACCACTACAACTCATTAATACAAACATTCATCCATCAATGCAGGATTCGAACCAAGGACGCTTGATTTACAGAAATTCTCCAAACCTCTGCCCCATAAGGCTTGTGCAGGAAATTGCTATTTGTGCTCTTCGAGCATTTCAAAATTATATGTGACAAAGAACTTTAATATAATGTAGGACGAAGTTTTTGCAAAATAGATGTGAACGTATGAAAATAGTCAAATTGAAACTTTTGCCAATATCTTTGAAATCTACGGATTGATTCTATTATATAGAAAAATCGAAAAGTAAATGGCTGGTAACCTTACTGTGTCAAATCTTTTGTTGTAATCTTTTTGTCATTAGAGGTTCACTTATCGGGAATTGTTGCCAATTAATTATTTCGGTATAGTCCGTGGCTGTAAAGTTGATTTCGGGGACTTTAAATTTTCTTAAACCATGGGAGTTTCTGGTCTTCAAGATGCGCCGCAAACCCAATTCTCTGATATGCCGTCGTTCATCGCAAAGCATTGCTATCAGAACATTTTCAGGATGCGCAAAATATCCATTAATTTGTATTATTCTGTCCACTATTTTTCGCAGTTCAGGTGCCAAATACCTGGTTCTTTTTATTGAACTAAATAAGTGTATCGATCCATCAAAACAAAAAGGTCTTGCTTTAATCTCGAACCACAGTGGAGCATATACGTTTTGTATATATAGCATACTAGACATTTTAGATTTTCTGACTGACAAGCTTTTGACACGTGAAGTCGAAGAATTCTGTTGGCAGTCGTAAGCCATCTAGCATGTGAAATTTCTCCCGGCTGTCTTCTTGCTAAGTGACTAGAGATTTTACCATTTGATATGGAATTACTAACTTCATACAGCTAGTTTTGGTCGGTGCTTAGTTGGTCGATATCCTTTCCGTTATATTTTGGTAAAACAGATGGTATTGCTTGAAATGTAACTACAGGAAGATTCTCGCAGTTTTGTAGTTCTTTGCCAATAGTTCCTAAAAACTCACGTGGTCCGATAGTTTCTCCATCCAAATGCTTTATTAAATGGCGTAAAGGTATTTCGTTTGTATGTAAAATGCAAATGAACCATTGCATAGATCGACCAATTGCAAGTTCTATTTTACGGATAACACCATTGTGAATATCTGTATTAACAGCAGTTCCGTCACATCCAAACGCCATTAAATTGTCAAGGTCCACATTTTTCTTCAGAAAGTTTAACATTTTGTTGCTGATTTATTCTGCAGTACCCGACGATACCGTAATATGTCCTATATATTTTGACTTGGTCTCGGAGACTAAAACGATATTTTCCTCAGATACCGTATTTTTGTAGTACTTATTGTCTTTTAATTGGTTTTGTAGAGTTTTATCTTTTCTCCCATCAAAATATATCCCATGAAGATATTGAAGATTTTCTGTTTCGTAAGTTTTAATCTGGTTTCGCCCTTTTTTTCTTTCCCGATTTATTTTTTTTTCCGATCTATGATGTTGTCATGATTCTCCACTGAAATGATATTTAGATCTTGCAAAACAGAGTTTGTTATTATAGATGCAGCTCTATCAGACACTCCTGTGCGATCGCATGCTTGAGCTGAGTTAGGCAAATTTATTTGCATTTGTTTTGTTTTTCTTGGTACCTGTAAATTATCTTTTGTACCGGTTTTTGTATTTGCCTCGTAAAGAGTTATGACACTGTCATCTGATGATTCACTGTTTAAATTATTTGGATATACCGAAATATACGTGTCTGAATGCGTGAAGATGTTGAAGCAATTGGAGCTTGTGTTGCCACAATTCTTCTGTATTCAGAACGTTGCAACTTTTTGGTAACTACTCTATCTACAGAACCAATAACCATTTTTCGATCATGTCTTTGATCTTCAATAAAGTCATGCTCTCGAGTCGGTATCTTATTTTTGCATTAACAGGTTGAAAAGTCAGGACATTTGCATGATGCTATATCGAATATAGGTTCTATTTTTCATAGGCTTTTTAATATTCCTGAATTTTTGGTGTATTTTCTTTAATTAAGATCTGATTTGTTGAACTGATATTATCGGTATGGATGCTTTAGCCTACAGTAATTTTAATTCACCAAGAAGAAATTCACTGATGTGACTATCAGTTGGCTCACCATTGTTTGCAGCTGCTTCTATTAAATACTGGCGAATAATCACATTGGCACAAGTAGGTGATACATTGTTTTTAAACTTCGTTGGTGCACCAAAAATACAACAATTAACGTCTTTCCTCGTTTTGCGCATTTTAATCATTTCACAGTCGTAATCTGACACAACAGAATAGAGCACAGTTCACCGTTTTGCATCCAAATTGATAGTTATAGAAGAAAACATCGTCAGTACCCTTTACATAGGCGACCCGCGATCCAGATCAGAATCAATGATCGCGGATTTCAAAATATTTAGAAATATAATTATTTCGTATAAATGCATTATCTTTGTATTATTGGATACTATCCTTTGAAAATCTGAATTGATTCCTTATTTCATTTTTCCGCCATTTCATTCTTTTCATTTATCTATATTAAATTATTTATCTTTCAATATTGAAATAATCATCTCACATTTCTTAATTTAAAATATTTTTAATTTATTTGCTTATTTCATTCTCTCAATTTAACACAAGATTTTTGTAGGCTAACGATGGCAAATTTCACGTGGTCATATCTTATGTTCAGTTTAATGTTGGAACATATACTGTCTTTCTTAGCATCTTTGCTTGAGATAAATCTAAATGTTGATTTGAATTGGCCATCGATACCCTACAGGTATTCTTGAAACATATTAAGTTTGAGATTGTATGTTGATTTGCCCCGAATTATTTTAGCCACCTTGGCTAGACCTAGAAACCACGTTGTCTGGAGTCTAATATTCACCTTACCTGGAGCTAATATTCACCTTATCTGGAGCTACCAAGAAACTAGGTACAAAGGGCAGAAGTCAAGAGTACAATCCGCCTAGGAAAAACGTCGATAGAAAATTATATAAAAACAAAAAGATAAGTCTCATTATATGTATTAAGAAAATAGTAAATACCTACATTTTACCTGGTTGTTTTTACTGAGAACAAACTGGAACCCATATATGTTTAACCAATCTCCCTGCTAGCTCGGGCAGAAATAAATCTCAAAAGGGAGAGTGGTTACATAATTGGCGCCCAACGTGGGGCCTACATAATTGGCGTCCCAACGTAAAGGGCATAATTTTCTTAAATTTAACTTTTCTGTTCTGGTTGGTTCTCAGTGGTAATAACTTGTGCATGAGTTTATGATTAGTGAATTGCCTTCGTTAACTAAATTCTTTGATTAACCTTTCTTTTTCTAAATTTTGATTTATCCCTATTTATATTTGTTTTCACTCAAATTTACTTAGACTTTTTCTTTGATATTTTGAATAACGTTAAAATTAATCTTTGTCGTATAACTTCTCTTTTAACTTTAATGCTCTGATTATTTCAATATGTCGTTGAACTCTAGCTTCCTTATAGCTCATGAACGAACTTATGAAGTGTGGTGGATGTAGATCAGTAGGTCAGTGTCGAGATGAGAACATGTGTATCATTTAACCACCAGGACCAGGCATTACAGAAGTATCAATTCAGTTAGAAACAAAGGTTGGTGAACCTGTGGATAGAAATTGCAAAACGTTGAGTTCTCTCACAAGAAAAGGGCTAACCGAAGTTTTGTTGCTTTAGTTAATATCTTATACATTCATTCCTAAATTCAATTATTCCTTATGTTTTACCTTATATCACTTTTTTAGTTTTCATTTTCGTTTTTGGTGCACAAACTATCAGGTTTATTTTTGTTGGCAATTACGTAGATATAAAATTACCTCCTCTCGTTAATTATCTTGTATCTTTTTCTTGCTCGACTTATCTTCTTATCTTTGTATCTTTCAGTCGAGGCAAGAATGTTTGGCTTAACGAGAGACCTGTATATATCTGGTTTCCTATCACCTTTCTGAAGTTTATAGTGCTATGCAATTCTTAGTGAAATCAGGGTGTAGCTCTCAATTTACTTCAGAAATTTTTGAAATTAGTGGATCTTTTATAGATTCAGTTATTAGTTTTGAAATCGTAGGATTTTGTTTCTTCAGTACGCTAAGGGGATGAATGGTGGCTGCTAGGAATTACTTTATTCTTTTTTAGTTCTTTTTGTTTCTTTTCCCGATGCAATGATGTACACCAAAAATTTTTTTTATATCGTTTCCTTTGGTTTTTGTTTAGTCTACATTTTATCCCAAATTTTACTGGAAACTATCTAATATACATATATCTTTACCTTATCTTTATCTTGTACTATTTAGTACCTATGTACCTTATCTTTATCTCCTACTATTTCGTACCTATATGCGAAATAGGTTTCTGAGTTTACTCATACATTATCTTTTGTATATATGGTTGCCTATCAACTGAAGTTCATTTACGCTATGCAGTATCTAATTATAAATCTGTGCGTAGCTGCTAATTTACTTTGGTGTTTATAGAATCATGAATCTTTTAAAGATTCAGTTTTTTTGGTATTGTACACTAAAATTTATTTTTGTTTTCTATCTTTGTAAGTTAATTATTTGCTGGCGCCCTATTATCTTTTCTCCTATTATCTATATCGCTTTCTTAAGTTTTTTTGTTTATTGATTCATTTGTAGAAGGAATGAACGTCGGATAATATCTGAACAAAGCATATATGGATTCCATGATCATAAGTTTAACATTTTCTCTAACTGAAATTGAACAGGTATTTTGTGGTGTCATTGTATAATTTCTTTTTTTTGAAATTCCAGGCGGTATTATCTTGTTGAATTGGATCTCCAGTTCAAGTAGATATTACTTGGTTGGGTGGGATACATTATTTAAAGTCTTTAGCATCGAGACCTTAATTTTAATTTTAATTTTTTTTTGGATATTATCCTTTTTACGTGTCTTTGAGATTTTTTTTTGAAACCAAAAATTTGTCTAATAACTGGTAGTAATTCATGAATGAAATGATTAACTGACTGTGAAGTTAACTGATTTGACTACTTTTGATTAACTTTATATGAATATGCCTTATTTCTGTTAATTTAGTTGTTGAGTGTATCTTTTGCGAAAATACACTGATATATTTATCTTACCTTAAATTTAACTGTTTGTCAATACTAAGAGAATTGTTTTTATCGATTATATAATAGTTTTATATATTGAATTTTTACTATGAATTCATTTTTCAAATTAGATTTCAAAATTTGTTGAATAATTAAATTAAAATTTTCTTTTTGAGTTAGTCGACATAATATTTTTATTCATTAGATATTTACTAACATTTTTATTCATGAGATGCCAAGTTGGTAACATATCAATATCTGTTTAATCATTATTTTTTGGGCATTTATATTTTCAATTTTGAATTTTTTAATCTTGATAACCCATAGTCAGAAAGTAGGGGTTGATAATTTTTCGTGTTTTTTTTTATCGCTATCGTTTTAAATATTTTTAATATTCATAGTCAAGCTATGTATTTTCCTTTTTCGATTTTGACTTGTCTTATTATATACACTTTTTCCTCTTCCAATTATCTTTCAGTCGTGTATTGCGTTGAGGTTTACCTTTGCTGGTGTGTCGACATACATATCTTATCTTATCTTTATCTAGTGTGTAGGCACTCAGTGTATCTTGAGTTTATGAAAACTCGTACCTTCTCAACGAATGCAGATATGCTGATATTTTTTTTGATTTACCGATTTTAAGTTTTCCTATTTTATTTATCTTTAAATTTTATCGATGACTGACAAGTCAAGTGTTTTAGTGTTTCTTATATCTTATGTGTTATACTCATATATATTTATTTGCTATCGTAAATTATTTCACCATGTATCTTCCCTTAATAACTTATTTTATAAATTTGTTGTATGACTTATCTTGACGTTTTGATTTTTCTTTTACAGGTTTTCAAACATGATTTTCTTGACGACAATGCATTATAAAAACTTCTCATAACTTCATCGAATTAATTTTTCTCTCATTTTTATTGACTACACGCTGAATTTTTTTATTTCAAAATTTCTTTTGTAACTTTGAAGTTAAAAAAAAAATAATTTTTTGGAAAATTATATTTTTTACCTTGGCGAAGGGGGTATGTAACGTGTCAATTCCCCGCCTAACCGCTACTACCGATTTCTGCATTCAAATGCCGTGATTCCACGCTATAAAATGCCTGAATGAATGACTTGCGTACAAGAGAGTATCGAGAGACGTTGGATTTCCACGTGAAACATGTAAGATCGTCCTCTTTAGCCAAATAACTGTTCAAGAAGTAACATCGTTAACTATCAGAATTATATTCAATATCTATTGAACGTTTATTCAACATATTAAAGTTATTTAGTATCTGTGGCGTCTGATAGACGGTGAGTTATGAGAAGAAAGATAATTATTTTGTATAAATGCATTATCTTGAAAATCTGAATTGATTCCTTATTTCATTTTTCCGCCATTTCATTCTTTTCATTTATCTATAGTATATTATTTATCTTTCAATATTGAAATAATCATCCCACATTTCTTAATTTAAAATATTTTTAATTTATTTGCTTATTTCATTCTCTCAATTTAACAGAAAGATTTTTGTAGGCTAACGATGGCAAATTTCACGTGGTCATATCTTATGTTCAGTTCAATGTTGGAACATATACTGTGTTTCTTAGCATCTTTGCTTGAGATAAATCTAAATGTTGATTTGAATTGGCCATCGATACCCTACAGGTATTCTTGGAACATATTAAGTTGATTTGCCCCGAATTATTTTAGCCACCTTGGCTAGAGCTAAAAACCACGTTGTCTGGAGTCTAATATTCACCTTACCTGGAGCTAATATTCACCTTATCTGGAGCTACCAAGAAACTAGGTACAAAGGGCAGAAGTCAAGAGTACAATCCACCTAGGAAAAACGTCGATAGAAAATTATATAAAAACAAGAAGATATGTCTCATTATATGTATTGAGAAAATAGTAAATACCTACATTTTACCTTGTTGTTATTACTGAGAACAAACTGGAACCCATATATGTTTAACCAATCTCCCTGCTAGCTCGGGCAGAAATAAATCTTAAAAGGGAGAGTGGTTACAATGTATTTATATACATATATATATATATATATATATATATATATATATATATATATATATATATATATATATATATTATATATATATATATATATATATATATATATAATATATATATATATATATATAGATATATATATATATATAATATATATATATATATATATATATATGTATATATATATATATATATATATATATGTATATATGTATATATATATATATATATATATATATTATATATATATATATATATATATATATATATATATATATATATATATATATATATAAATATATATATATAGATATATATATATATATATATATATATATTATATATATGTATAAATATATATATATATATATATATATAGATATATATATTAAATATATATATATATATATATATATAATATATATATATATATATATATATATATTATATATATATTATTATATATATATATATATATATATAATATATATAATATATATATATATATATATATATATATAATATATGTATATATATATATATATTATATATATATATATATATATATATATATATATATATATATATATATATATATAAATATATATATATATATATATATATATATATATATATATATATATATATATAAATATATATATATATTTTATATAAATATATATATATATATATATAAATAAATATAAATATATATAAATAAATATATATATATATATATATATACATATATCCCTGTATTTCAGGATATACGTCTAATATTGTAATGGATTCACATCAAGCAATGGCTACCAATAGCCAATAAAAATACTCTTTAAATCCAAGAGTATTTTTATTCAGAAAAAGCGACTTATCTCTTGCTTATGAATTGAAGAAATTTTTTTTTCAATATATCTCTATTTTTCAATAATAATTGTTTACAATACTCATGCAAAAATGATGTGACCAAATTCATACAATAGCATTATTTCAAATTGAAACTTATAACTAGCCTTAGAAAAATCAAACTTCGGTGATCTATATTTTATACTTTTTGTCCACAAGGGTCTATAATCTTCATGAAAATATATAACTACTGATCGCTACTACCAATGCTAAGGAATCAACTATATTTACTACGGTTATAGGATCTGTTGAGGAATTGAAAGAATTGCTCAATCATTTCCTTCATAATCATCTATTCAACGAAATAGCCATTAGTGTAATGAATTATTTTCACTTAAAGGTGGAAAAGATACATCAACATTATCTCGACAACTTTGTGTTATTTACTACATTGATCTGCATAGTTGTAACGTGCATAATGCATGTATATATACGAATGAGTGAGATAAATGTGAAACCTCAGTTGATCGTGCTATCTATTAGACAAACGATACAAATAGAAACATGTTGCAAAAATCTTGATTTTTATTCGTAATTAAAATTATTTGTGCCTTATAGTATATTTTCGTATCTATACTATGTGTCTCATAGAGAAATCAGCCTTTGTATCCAATGGGTTTTGAACATCGATTCAGTATTCATCACTTTTGAGAACGATCCTAAAATATTCATCTATTTCTTTGCTGATGAAAATCATCTTTGCTTGCATTCTTCGAGAAATTATTTTGTGCAATGAATATGAAATCAAGATATAAGAATCGATTTGATTGATTGTTATGCCAATATTTCACTACTATTCAATGAAACATGAAAAAAACTCTATCGCAGCGAGCTGCATTAGAAGAGCAGGTTTTCATAACGTATCCAGTTTCAAAAAAATATTGAATTATGATATTTTTTCCAAATTTAAAACAAATTGCGCCCTCTTATGTGTAAACTATATTTATTTCCTCCCCGGGAGATCAACCCCCCAACCAATTCGTACCAAAACCAATCACATTCAAGCTATCATACCAAACTACGTACTTACAAACTTCCTATCCTATTTCTATAAAATTGCGACCTTTATCGTGTGCACAAGATATATTTCCTCCTCCGGGGGGTCAACCGTCCAACCAGTTCACATAGAAATGAATAGCATCCAAGATATCGTACGAAAATACCTACCTGCAAAGTTTCAACCCTATGGTTCCAATATTTCGCCTTCTATCGTGACAAGATTTATTCCCCTGTGGGGTCAACTCTCCAACCACTTCGCATTAAAACCTATTCCATTCAATATATCATACGAAACTACCTACTCACAAAATCTCAATCCTATTTCTCCAAAATTACCCCCTTTATTATGTAAACAAGATTTATTTCTTCCCCCAGGGGGTCAACCCCCTACCAGTTCGAACCAAAACCCTATCCTTTTCAAGATATCATACAAAACTACCTAGATATAAACTTTCAACCGTATTGCTAGTATTGCTACAAAATTGCGCCTTCTGTCGTGTAAACAAGATTTATTTCCCCCCAGGGGGGTCAACCCCTCAACCAATTCGAACCAAAAACAATCCCATGTAAGATATCATGCGAAACTACCTATTTAGAAACTTTCAACCCTATTGCTTCAAAATTGCGACCTGCTAAAAATTTTATGAAACGTAGTTTTCTCTTTTTCGACTTCTCAATTTTTTTCAAATTCATAGACGCTAAATTAATTTCAATCATTCAGAAGTTTTCTAAAGTTGGTTGTGAAACTATAATGGCCTATTAGTGCTCAAAAATATCAAATAATTATAGATATTTTATTAAATTTCTTGACTTTTATTGAAGGGAATGTGGTAAGATTATCGGTTATCTTCAAATTCTCAAGATTTCGTTAAGTAATAAGATATTTTACTTCTTCAGTTGAAAAATGCTCAATTTCACTACTGTTGGAACCACAACTGGATTTTTTTCAACATTGAAATTATAGTACAGACATATAATATTATACTTAACATACAAAGGAACCAAACCACCATGAAACCTGTCAAAGGAACATAAAATCATATAGATGAGGACATAACTAAGATTCATGGTGACTTGGTTCCTTTTTTGTTGAACATTTTCGTGAAGTATTCACACAGTGAAAAGCTTCAGACATTTCAGATCTACTTGAGAGTGATGGAAGTCTAACAGACCCAAATTTTTTAACTAAATTACTCAATAGATATAGAAGCGGTTTTGGAAAAGGTTCAGGAAATAAATTGAAAACGAACAATATAATAAATATTGAAGCCAAAAGCACATCAGATGAAGAAAAATAGCCTGAAATTGTGATACCTATAGAAGATTTTGAACTTGGCCTATCTCCTTCAGAGTTTAGTAATGGGAAGCCGAATTTTTTTGTGTTGGGGTTATTTCCAGCCTTACCAAATAAATTCATTATAGAAATACCTTTATCAAAAAGGAATGATTATGCCATAGAACTTTTTCAAATGAATGGACTAGTTGTTAGACTAGCAGAATCTTATACAAATAAATTTCATATTTTCATGGACAAGTATGTAAATATTTACGAAAAGTGTTTAAGAAGGAAACATACGTAAACAAAAAAATCAAAAACCAGAAAAAAAAATCATATTTGGTGATGAATGTGAATTTTTCTAAGTGGAAAAACTGTGACTGAAACAGTGAATGAACGCAAAGAAAAGAAAAAAGCCTATGCAGATCCGTTAGTATACAAAATAAATGTCACGGATTTATAGGTGTGGACAACTCACTTGTTATTATTGACGCCCGTTTAAATATTGCTGGTGTACAAAAATTTCATTTCACCTTCTAGATTTCAAACGAATAGTCATATTTAGTACTGCAATATCAATAAACAAAAATCCAGTTTATTAAACTTCCTGAGCCAATTAGTAATGAAGATGAGAAAACTTTCAGGTAATATTAGTTCAAGCTAAGATCTTTCGGATAAAACTTCACGCGTGAGCGGAAGGATACCTATACCCGTCAGTTATAAACGCTCAAAATGTCTTCTGCCATGCAAATAACGTTCGAAGGATGAAAAATGGTCAACTACAGCTCGGAAGTATAAGAATTTTCCATCAATAGCTATGTTATGCATAGGAAAAAGTTTCGAAGATTATCACCAATCTTCATGGATATATATATATATATATATATATATATATATATATATATATATATATATATATATATATATATAATATATATGTATAATATATATATATATATATATATATATATATATATATATATATATATATATATATATATATATATATAATATATATATATATATGTATATATATAATATATATATATATATAATATATATATATATATATATATATATATATATATTATATATATATATATATATATATATATATATATATATATATATATATATATATATATATATATATATATATATATATATTCAAATATTTGAGTGATTATTTCAATAATTTCTTCGTTTAATGTATTTTTTCATCTTCTACGTCTTTATTATTCATACGTCTTAGTCATCGGTAAACTAGTAAACATAGGAACTCCGCAATATATGTTTATTATTTACTTACAGAAACCTTTTTCAGCTAAGTATACGACTGTGTTCACACTTACCCGACTGCATAATTATGCAGACAAGATTATACAAAATATACGAATTTTTTTTTTCTGAAATTACATTTACCTATAGTGATAATATGTCAAAACGGATGTTATAACGTAAAAATTTTTCGAAAACAAATACAAATTTTCAAAATTGGGTTTACAAAAATACTCATGTGGTTATTGTTACAAAATGTCTATCAGAAGGACACTTGGAAACTTCCGAAACAAAATCAAGAACATAAGCGCTGTTATGAAAATAACAGAGATTCAGAATCAGAAGAGATTCTAATTATTTCAATCATTCGTTGGTTGAGAATCATACATTCAAATTAAGGACTTGGGATGCCCTAGAATTTAATTAGTATAAGTATTCTTCTAACGGTACCTACTGCTGAAAAAAAATTCACCTAAATCATTCCCCACTGCTCAGTATATTCAACACTTGATGTATTTTGTGTTTCCTTGAACGATAACTTGCCACTCTCCCTATTATTTCATTTAATATTCTCATCATTTATCCTCACCATCTATACTGTGATAATAAGATTTTTTTATTCAGTTCTATTTGATTTGTGGTTGAATGCTGCGTCATAGATTAAGTTGTACTAATCGAGAATATCAAAAAAGCGGTTTACTAATGATATTAGGTGTACCTATTTATATTTTAATTATTTAGTACTATCTAGTGCGTTACTAAAAAACTTTTTGAAGAATAGTGCTTCTGTAAATGTCAGGAAAATCATCGTAAATCTCATTCTTTCAACATTGATTCTTGAATTTTGTCTGTGAATATCCAAAGAACACAATTGTTTGTTTCTTGAGATTGTGTCTCTATGTGCCTACAGTCATTCGAAATATAATTTGAACCGAAAATAAACACTAGTTTTAGAAATACCTAAACAGGCAAATATTTAAATTGCTAATGACCTCAAGTTTGCCAGAAGCGCTACTAGCTGTGTATGAATGAACTTACGCTTTTGGAAAGGATGAGTGGGAAAGCCGCAGGCAGATTCTTGTTGATAATCATTATCTTTAGGAACAATAACAACCTCCGACATTGCATGCATTATATCGTCACCATTGTTCCACTTTCGTCTCTCTGTCATCCAGTTGAGGGAATGGTGCGATACTTAACATATTGCACCTTTAATCTTTACAATATCAGACTCAGACCAGTGTGTTAATTAACATAGCTCGGAGATAAAGCGCGTACTCCTACTCCGGTCCGAAACTTCATTAATAGGACAGGGATATATATTACATGTTTATCCAGAATAACGTAGTTTTCATGTACTCGCAGTTATACTGGATAATTTCCTGCTTTTCTGTGGAGATATAGAGATTTCAATTATGTTATGTTCATTTCAACTGTCGCTTGTAATTCTCAGAAGAACTTGAAATATGATTCCGCATACTAATAATTCTATTGTTGAATCTTTGCCATTTTGTTTTTGACTAAAATCATCTTATAGTTATAAGTGTTATATTGAAATGTCACTTCAAGTATTCATTGAATTTTTCCTGATTTCAACAAAATTGAAACGATATAATATGAAATCACTATAAATCTATTATTGAAATGAATCAATCTATTGAATTCAATATACTTTTGACGAGGTTCAGTTTACTGATTATCGGTTCTATGTGGAAAACTAAATTTATAGTTGCGATTTGATTTTTTTTCGCATACCTTTAGAACTCATACTTTTTAGAATTCAAGTGCGATGTTTCCTGTAAGAAAGAACAGCAGGACTTTATTGGAAAATTTGATCATGTAAGAGTTATTTGAAAGGGATTTCGATACTATCCCTTAAAAAAACTTTAAAGGTAATACCTATAGTTTTTGTATCCTGAATTTTTCATATATAAATATATATGTATATATATATATATATATATATATATATATATATATATATATATATATATATATATATATATATATATATATATATACAGAAAAGAATAATGAGCCTGATATCAATCACTGCCAATGATTGACCGCATGTTCATTATCATAACGTATGTTTCATTAGGAAAATGTCAAAAATTTATTGATAATAAAGAATTTCAAATTTCAAATTCAAGCGCAATGTGGTCGTTCATGCGAAACGATCTTAAACCTGATTCGAGGACTTACTTCCAATAGTATGATTGAAATCAAAGATTTGTTGCATATTTTCGACTAAAACGCAGAAAAATATGTTCCTGAGAAAAGCGATGAAATTGAAAATGTTTTAAAACATATTTCCCGTTTTTCAGAATCATTGGCGTTGAGTATGTTAGATGTTGAGGACAGTTTCCAAAGTAATTCACCTTTCGCTGAAGCGAAAGCCTTCAGCTTTTTCATCTGAGCACCTAAAATTACGTACATCGAACGAGGCAAGATATCTGTGTTCGAATAACACTATGATTTTAGCCTCAATCCTGCTAACAATATGTCCTCATGCCTACAAAAAACTGAGATATTTAATTCTGTAAACAGTAAAGCAATCAGTAATTTTTCTGATAAAAAATTTTTGAGAATTGTTTATCCACACCCCACAGATAATACACGCCTTTTTTTCATTTATCTGACTCTGTAAATTTGCTTGAATGTATTAGAGAGAAGTGGCTCAATTCAAAACTGGATCAAATAATTAACTATCCAGACTTTTGTAGTTTAGTTGAAAAATCAGCTGCTTTCCAATAACTGAAAATACTCTACCATTTAGAACATGATAAAATATTGAAAGTTCGCTTCTCCCTGAATTTGATAGCTTTATTTCCGACTAATATGAAAAGTCAAAATGTTTCTTTAGTCCTTAAAGTTTTCAACCCTTTCGTAGTACAGGCTTCAAGGCAATTTGGGAGTAAAATTGATAAATCCGAAGACATTGCTACCTTCATTGATATAATTGTTAGGTGGTGGAAAATCGTGAATGTCAAAATCTCACTTGAAGGAAAACGCTTCAACGACAAATTCCAAAAGCCTTTGATGTCAGAAACATTTCGTTCTAAAACAAAATTATATTCTTGAATGAAATATTAGCCTGGCTAAATAAATGGAATTTATGATATGACCTGTCCAAGCCCATATGAGATTTCAGAAACTTGAAATGAACTATGTACTGCTAGGAAAATTTCAAACAGATGATCAAAAAAAAACTCTATCGCAGCGAGCTTCATTAGACAAGCAGGTTTTTGTAACGTATCCAGTTTGAAGAATCTATTCATTCATTCGTGATTTTTGTACCAAATCAAAAAACAAATTGCCCTCTTATATGTAAACAATACTTACTTCCTCCCCGAGGGGTCAACTCCTTACCAATTCGTCCCATTACCAATCGCATCCAAGATATCATACGTAATCACAAACTTTGAATCCTATTACTACAAAATTGCACACTTTATCGCGTGAACAAGATTTATTTCCTCCTGCGGGGGGTCAACCCCCTAACTATTCAAGATATCTTAAGAAACTACCTACGTACAAAGTTTCAACCCTATGGTCACAAAATTGCGCCTTCTATCGTGTAAACAAGATTTATTTCCTCCCCTGAGGGGTCAACCCCCAACCAACTCGCACCAAAACCAATTTCATTCAATATATCATAAGAAACTAGCTACTCACAAATTTTCAATCCTATTACTTCAAAATTAGGCCTTTATCGTGTGAACAAGATTTATTTCTTCCCCCAGGGGGTCAACCCCCCAATCAATTCAAACCAAAACCAAACATAATCCAAGATATCTTTCGAAAATACCTTCTAACGAAATATCAACCCTATTACTCCAAGATTGCGACCTTTATCGTGCAAATAAGATTTATTTCTTTCCCATGGGGTCAACCCCCAACCAATTCAAACCAAAACCAATTTCATTCAAGATATCATACGAAACTACCTAGATACAAACTTTTAACCTTATTGCTACAAAATTGCGCCTTCTGTCATGAAAACAAGATTTATTTCCCCCTAAGGGGTCAACCCCTCAACCAATTCGATCCAAAATGAATCCGGTTCAAGATATTATATGAAACTACCTATTTAAAAACTTTCAACCCTATTGCTTCAAATTTGCGCTGTTTATAGTGTAAAAAAATATATTTTCCTCCTAAGGGGGTCAACCCCTCAACCAATTCGAACCAAAACCAATTCCTTTCAAGATATCATACGAAACTACCTATTTACAAACATTCAATCCTATTGCTTCAAAATTGCGCCCTTTATCCTGTAAATAAGATTTATTTGCCCTCTAGCGGAGGTCAACCCCCTAACCAATTCGAACCAAAAACAATCCCATCGAATATATCATACGAAACTACCTATTTACAAACTTTCGACCCTATTTCTTCAAAATTGCGCCCTTTATCGTGTAAACAACGCTAAAATACATAATATATATATATATATATATATATATATATATATATATATATATATATATATATATATATATATATATATATATATATATATATATATATATATATATATATATATATATATATATATATATATATATATATATATATATATATATATATATATATATATATATATATATATATAAATTTATATATATATATATATATATATATATATATATATATATATATATATATATATATATATATATATATATATATATATATATATATATATATATATATATATATATATATATATATATATAAATATATATATATATATATATATATATATATATATATATATATATATATATATATATATATATATATATATATATATATATATGAAATTGAGTTTTTAGTGCCAAGCATCATAAAAAGTCATGAAACGAAAAACTATCTTGGTCCTAGGTCGAAATTTGCTAATCGCACCCATTTTAATAAGCAGAATTTCAAAGTGAAAACCTGCTAAAAATAGATTTGGGGCTACATGCAGCTTTCAGGCAGAAAATATCATATTACTTTGCGACAGTTGTATGAATCAGAAGAAAAAGTCCGAATTCAATCAATACTGACCTTAAAATCACGTACCTTTGGCAATGTTCAAATAAGGCAGTTTCGCGAAAATGATGATATCTCTGACGGAAATGGAGATAACAATTCATTTTATCCTGAGATTATAGTATAATTAATTGAAAGTGACGTAGACAGTGTCAGTGATGACATTCCTGTGACACATATTTAGCGGGTTACTGCTGGTACTTCACGCAAAAAAAAACTAAATGCGAAGTATGTAAACAGAACATGATTTACAATGATGAGTTCAATGTCGAAGATAATTTCAACCTTATTAAAAGATGAGTCGCAAAAAATTGCTTCATCCTAAGGACGTTATCATACGAATAGTTTTATATGCATATATAATATTCAACAAAATTTTGGATGATTTCGAGGAAACTTTTTTAACAATTCATAATAAATGGGCATTTTTCTCAGAAAACTACCATCTACATAATGATAGCAACTTTAATATTCATGCAATTAATGAGATTGCAAAAATTGTGATTACATGCACAGTAAATACACTCGTTCAAAATTACTCTGGAAAATCGAATGACCGATTGGCGTCATGCAAAAGTCGTAAATTGAATACTTTGATCACACAAGTCGTTTTTATAATAATGAAATTTGCATTACATAAAGTGAACAAGGAAAATTCTCTAATAATTTAAAAATTATCAAACAACTGTCCAAGGGAGCTGCTTATACGTATTCCGCAACGCAAAATCTGCATTCACAATCTAACGGTGAATCATAGAAATTGTCAAGTCACCCCGACTCAAAATCTGCACACAGCTGTTTCGATCTTATTAGATCTCATCAGTGCAACTTATTTGACTCGGAGTGGATTAATCATGATTTGATTGATGCAATTAGCTTTGAAATTTCGTTTTTCCATAATAAAATCGAATGGGGTACAAAGAAGCGCTCAGTTGACGACTGGTTCCCTCTTTAAACCGAAAGCCCGTCAAAAATTTCAAAAAATCTAAAGCTTTCGCGGTTCGCGTTATTCAACACACAGCAATCTGACCTCGGGTCTGCCTACCTAATAAATATCGGCAGCCCCGAGTCCTTAAATTGTCGGTGTTGTCGGCCTAGCATCAACTTAGAAGAATGTCTTCGTCGAGGTGATCCGAAGATTAATAAACGCGACGAAGCTTGTAAAGAACACTACATAGCCTACTCAAAGAGCAAAGATCTTGCCGTTAGACATAAAGCCGATCCAATTATTGAAGATAGGATAAGAATGACTAGGCCGATTCAGGCACACTTCAGTCAATTTACATGTAAATTTCTACAAGGAAAAGTCTGAGGTATAAAATAGCGATAATGGTTCTCTTTTGAAACCATTTTGTGCATAATGGATATTAGATTTTTTCTTGTGGGAATTTGCATGTAAAATTATTGAAATTGCGCTATAACTCCGGCTAACCAGTACTGAGGTCAATGATCTTTCCTGATATGTCTAGTATAAAAACCATGGTTCATACTATACTCTGCAAGAGGAATATAAACAAATCATTCTCTTTGTGATTAGCAGCAGGGCATATAAACAAGAATTAAAATATAGCTATTCATTTACTGGTTAGGTACATCATAATTTCATTAATAGTAGGTACCAGGTGTCTGATTAAGAGAGTCGCGCGGCTGTATCTCACAAACTGTACGTCGTAGAGACTTACGGTAAAAAATTTTATAACCAAAGTGGCCAACAGAAAATCCTGGAAATTATTTTCAGGTTTCTAAGATGGCCGCCAGGGGGCGTAACCGCCATCTGAAACTTTTAAAGTGATTTTTTTCTGAAATTCATCTAGCGAATATACCAAAAAAATATTTTCTGTTCAAAACTGAGCTTCATTCGAGTCATTTTTATTTGACACTTTTTGACGTATCTATTGAAATGAAGTCGTGGGGGTTGATTCAATGTTTTTTTGAATAAACAGCTGTAACTCCTGAATGACTGAACGGATTTCAACAAAGTTGATCTCGTTAGGAAAAAAATTTATTCCATATACATAACTTAACTTTTTTTCCTCAAAAATGTATTGTGATGATGCCGAAATAGGCTAGTGAAAACCGTATCTCGATACCATATTCCTAGCCTAAAATATCGAAGAAAGAAAATTTAGTTATCATATGATTCAAAAAGATGCCATTACACCGGTATTTATTTTCATTTATCTGTATTTTTTCCAAGAATCAATGATGAAATTTAATAATTTCATGATTTTCAAGAAATAGCATTCTTATTTCAAAAAGTTCAAAAAAAAAATCGGGTGGGAGCATAATAACCAATGTAATGATATGCAAGTGCAATGTAGTCAGTATATGAAGAGCAAGCCATGGAGGAAAATCATATGCCTAAAATCAACTTGTCAACAAATACTAAAATTATACATATAGTGGCAGTTTAATAAGTTTTTGTGGCACACAGAAGTAAGGATTGAAAAAGATTGGAATACATTTTACAAACAATGAAGCTGTTGATATCACTGACGGTATATTTTGAAATTTTTCAAAATATGGCATTGGCACAAAGAATATACAGTGCTCTATATTCGGCGTCTACGCCAAGCGAGAATTTTTCCGCGTTTAGTCCGAAATTTGCGTAATACTGGCAGCTTCGACCCTATAAATTTAAGATGAAAATTCTCTATTTTCTTCAAATATGCCCAACAAATTCTCTCATTTTATGAATCGAGTTCTATATAATATTTGTGCCATTGTCGCATTTTGAAAACTTTCAAAATATACCGCAAACATATCAACATCTTCATTGTTCGTAAATGCATTTCAATAGTTTTCAGTCCTTACTTGTGTGTGCCACAAAAACTCATTACACTGCCATTATAAGTTCATTTTAAATATTTGTTGACAAGTTGATTTTAGGCATTTATTTTCCTTCATGGCCTTCTCTTCTCATTTTGACTACCTTCTTGCACTTTCACAAATTATATTTATTGATTATTATGCCCCTAAACGATTTTATAAAATTTTGTTGAACTAAGAATACTATATGCTATATGATAATCATTGGATGATGAAATTTCATCATTGATTCTTGAAAAAATATAGATAAATGAAAATAAAAACCGGTGTGATGGCGTCTTTCTGAATCATATGATAACTAAATATTCTTTCTTCGATAGTTTAAGCTAAGAATAAGATATCGAGATACGGGGTTCACTAGCCTATTTTGGCATCATCATAATACATTTTTATGGAAAAAAAGTTATGTTATTGCATTTGATTTTTTGGAGAAATTAGCATTTTTCTGTTATTATATCAAAAAACGCTCTCTACCGGCATAATTAAAAATTTGACAGACCACAGATAAAATGTTTTCGATGAAGCAATGAATGCTTTTCCCAACGAGATTAACATTGTTGAAATCCGTTCAGTCGTTCAGGAGCTACAGCTGTTTATTCAAAAAAACATTGAATCACCCCCCACCACTTCATTTCAATAGATACGTCAAAAAGTGTCGAATAAAAATAAATGGAATAAAGCTCAGCTTTGAACAAAAAATTTTATTTTGGTATATTCACTAGATGAATTTCAAAAAAAATCACTTTAAAAGTTTCAGATGGCTGTTACGCCCCCTGGCGTCCATCTTAGAAACCGGAAAATAATTTCCAGGAATTTCTATTGGCCACTTTGGCACAATTTTTTACCGTAGGTCTCTACGACGAATAGTTTGTGAGATACAGACCCGGAACAATAATTGAATGTTATGATAAATCAGTTTCCATTAACAGATCATCATGAGGAACGTGCAAAGGCACCCTATAATGTCCACAAGTTAGCGTCTCATCTTTTTCAGGTATTTGTGGGTTTATAGTACTTCCATGTATCAAGACATCACAAATGACGACTTGACTCCTTCTGGTTTCTTCATAACACCTAGATTTTTGATAAAATTATCTATTTCATCATCATCGTATCTTTCATCAAACCACTGTTTCTTTTTTTCTATATCTTCATAAGATTGAACAATTTTTTCTCGAACTTGTTCTTTGAATTTATTCAAAGTTCAATGTTCAAATCGATATGAATCTTAAGCTGACTAGCTTCATTTAACTTAAGATATTTATGAATTTTATGAAAAAACCAGACCATATTCAATTGCCTGCTTTCAATGAAAGTACATCAAATATTCTGAACGTTTTGTAGGATCGTAATTGTTATAATACAGGTATTTTTCAGTGACTCTTATAAGACTACAAATTTTTGTAAGACCTCCACGTATGTCCCATTCAACGAAGATAAACACATCAGGATCTGTGAGAAGCTATAGTTCTTACTTTGTATATTTCATCATCACATCCCAGGTAATGTAAAATAATGGGCAAATTCAATCTTATAGGTTTCAAGACAGCTAGATTGGAGTTCTTCAAACACATCAGTTAGAAGAAGAATACCTGTCTTTACATACAGGTCGACATAATCGCCCAAGCTACTAAAACTGAATTCATTCCAAACACGTTTTGCTCTATGATAAAATCATCTCAACAGGAAACAATGTAGCCACTGAAGCCCACGCAAAACGAGCGTTATCATTATTCTTTAAATTAACTATAGCAAGTAATTTCCTTATTTCTTTTAGGTAGTTCAATGTAGGATGATATCAATTGAGGCCTGAATTATTAATATTAATACCCAAATTAACAACTTGCTTCAAGGCCTAGTCTCACTAATGAAACTCTTCCAACTTTTTCAGTAAAGGTTCTTTAACGTTCTCATTGAACCTAGAGTTAAGATCAGTATCTCTGAATATAGGCTTATATTCTAAGATCCCGAGTAGAGTCGACCTTCACTCATCTGCTTGCCAAACGAGATATATATATATATATATATATATATATATATATATATATATATATATATATATATATATATATATATATATATATATATATATATATATATATATATATATATATATATATATATATATATATATATATATATATATATATATATATATATATCAAAATTAAGGTAATTTTATTGCGAATGCAGTAGTATGGAGTTGCCTGCAAAAATCCGGTCCAGAATATGGGTTGCCAGGCTTTTACATCAAAAAAATTACCGAGCAAATAGTACTGCATTCTTGTAAAAATAATCGGGGTGAGCTGGACTCAATTCTGAAGTTGATGAAATTTTGAGAAATTATTTGGGGATGATAGAGGGTGTCTTTGCTGAGTTTTCGAACACGAAGACCCGGAGATTTTGACGGTAGGGCGATTTCTTTCAAGCCGTTACAGGTTTTCTTCCCATATCTATTGAACCATATGGTTTATGACTACTTGAAAGAGCAGTAGATTTCCTTCGAATATTATTGGTCAACGGTATTTTTGACCCAAAATATATATATAAATATATATATATATATATATATATATATATATATATATATATATATATATATATATATATATATATATATATACATATATATACTATATATATATATATATATATAATATATATATATATATATATATATATATATATATATATATTTACACATTTTATGCATACCTCCCTCCTCAATACCTTTCTTTTCTACCCCTCTCCCTCTACTCCTTTGAAATACTCAAAATGTGCATAATGAAATGTGTTTTTTTATATAAGAATGATTTTTCAGAGAAATTAGCAATTTTCTGTTATTATATCAAAAAACGCTCTTTACCGGCATCGCTATAAATTTGCCAGATCACAGATAGGATGGTTTCGATAAAACAATGAATGCTTTTCTCAACGAGATCAACTTCGTTGAAATACATTCAGTCGTTCAGGAGTTAAAGCTGTTTATTCAAAAAACATTGAATCACCCCCCACCACTTCATTTCAATAGATACGTCAAAAAGTGTCAAATAAAATTTACTCGAATAAAGCTCAGCTTGAAATATAAAATATTTTTTTGGATATTTACTAGGTGTATTTCAGAAAAAAAATCGCTTTAAAAGTTTCAGAAGGCGGCTACGCTCCCTGGCGTCCATCTTAGAAACCTGAAAATAATTTCCGGGATTTTCTGTTCGCCACATTGGCCGTAACATTTTTTACCGTAAGTCTCTACGACGAATAGTTTCTGAGATACAGCGGGGTAACTGTCTTAATCAAACACCTGGTACATGAGACAGTTGCTCGTTCTTATATTTAAAAAAAAAAACACATCTCGTTATGCACATCTTGAGGGCACTTCAAACGAGTAGAGGGTGAGGGGTAGAAAAGAAAGGTATTGAGGAGGTAGGTATGCATAAAATGTGTAAAAGTACATAGATATATGTGAAAATGCGTGGTATTTTTGATCTTTCCGATTTTAATTCTCTAGCCATCTTCCAGATATCGCCATTTACGGTGCTAACATCCTCAATCTTTTTCTGCATTTCATCATAGTGAAAGTTTTTGAGATAATTTTTGAAAAAGTTAGCCCGTCTTTTGTCCTCTGGGTGTAGCGTTCTTTGAACATATTTTCGAGCCCTATGTTTTTCTCTTATAAGTTCTTTTATTTCTGTGGTAGATGTTGATTCCCTGAAAGCTTGCTGAATTTTGATTGTTAAACTTACTGCTGCATCTTCGAGAGTTACGCTGTCGGCGATGATCGCCCTTGTCCTTGTGATGTTATTTAGTCTGAGCCTGTATTGTTCCCAATTTGTTCTTTTCCTGACATATGTATCTCTCTCTTCTGCTTGATAGCCAATTTCTAGGAGCACCGGATTATGATCTGAGCTTGCTTCCTGTAAAGTTGTTAGTTCGTAACTTTCTGTCATATCCTTCATTATGCAGACATCTATGATATCAGGCTGACCTCCGCTATTTGGATAAATATTAGGTTCGATAGATGCATCTATTATCATATTATGTACGTTCTCATCTATATACTTGCGGAGTTTATTTCCGTTTGCATTACATTTCCTGCTATTTCATGTTTAGTGCTTACAGTTTAGGTCTCCTACGATAATCATAGGGATTTCTTCGTTTGTAATAGCATCCACTTAACTCTCCAGGAATATTCTGTTCGGCGGTTTGTAAACTAAAGTTAGTTACACTTTGCCTGTTCTCATCTGAACGTAGATCGATGTATATTCTATATTATCCATGGGAGAGTGCAAGGCCTCATATTGCTCGATAGTATTCTTAATGACTATAGCAGTTCCCCCTTTTGTTTTATCCATTCGATCACTTTGTAGATGGTATAATTACTGATTTTTATGTCTCTACAAAGTTCAGGTGAGTTTTACCTAGTAGAGCGATGTCTATATCGTACCTGTCCAACAATTCATGCAGCTCGTTCTTATTATCTAGTATACCGCATGCATTCCAGTATATGACTTGAAGAGATTGAGGTTTTTTGTCTTTGTACCCATTAATTGGTTGTTTTATCCAGTTTTGTCATTAGTTTATGTACTATCGCAGAAAGTTCGATCATATTTTTTTGAGTTCGGATATCTCATTGTTTTCAGATTTTATTTATTAGTTGTGCTCTGTTGGGTTGAGAATAGGTTCTGGTGTCTCTCTTTTACCATGGCTGACTTGATGTTTCCTGACTGTTAAAAACTGGATGTTTTTGGCATCCTTTGTAGTTCGCTGAATGCGCACCACCACAGTTTGCACATTTCGCTGCGATGTTCCTTGGTTTGAGGCTTTGGTAAGACCAGTGGTTATCTCCACACTTCACACACTTTTCCTCCGCCGTACATCGGCCCTGGGCATGCCCGAACTTCTGGCATCTAATACTGACCAATAGTTTCCTTTTTTCTCAGGCTTTCAATCTGGACCTCTATGTCTACAATCTCTGTTTCATTGTAAATTCTGTTTTCCGTTCTGTGCAACTGCACCAGAACAACTGCACCAGAACAAGCGGCATTCTGACGTCTCGCATGGTATTCCTCTTCTAACAACTTTCAGGGTTTTATCCTCCTCCAGTTGGAAGGTGTAGTAGGGTCTATTCTCTTGTTCAAGCAATTTTGTCAGGGTTCGGTAGTCAGTACTCGTAGCCGTGGTTATATTGATTCCATCTGCCATATTTTTTTTTTATCATAGTAATATTTTTTGATTTCATCAGACTATTAACCAGTGTCCACTGTGATCTTTCTCTTAAAACAATCGGCGGTATAATCTCCTTATTACCCGTCGAAACTATTGTCCATTCTCCTGCGTGGTTTGTTGTTTTCTTTGGGCTATTCTCTTTTATCTTTTGTGGTGCCTCCTTATTTTGTTGGTTGCCACTCGTGTTTTCAGACTTTTTCTTTTTTTTCGGATTTGTTATGACATTGCTATCCTTGCTTGAAGAGCTATCGGATATTCTGAGATCATCCTGCACTGTGTTATTCGTTGCCTGTTTTGGCATTAACTCTGTTAGAGCTTTTCTCATTCCGTTATTTTCCCTAGCCATAATTTACAACTGTCGTCTGAGTTTTTTGTTATCTTCCTCCATTTCTTGGAGTGCATTCTCGAGTCTATTCACTGTTTTCTGCAGTATAACTACATTGTCATCTTTTGGGGGTGGATCCCCCTTCAGCTCTTTCGATATGACTTGGCCACGCCCCTCTATAAGCAATCCACTTCCATATTATTTCTTTCGTATCTTCAACAGAAAAATTCTCGCCTACATTGCTCATCCTCGTAATCCAAAATAAAATACTTGTCACATACACCAAACATATAAATATAAACATTTACATGTAAAAATATCACCGAATATATCACTTAAAAATGTATCACTGGTTATTCAAAAATCCGTGAAGAAAATAGTTTGTCATCCATTTTATACCAGAATGGAGTCATATATAATTAAAGAATGAGTGTTGTTCACCTGCTTTCTTGAGTATTATGGAAAACTAACTCAGTACAAGATGCTCTGAGTCACGAAATTAACTTAAATATCAAAAGATTATGAAGATTAGTAAAACCTATCATCATATTATTACCGAAAATATATGGTTTGATATTGAATAAAAATTATTATCGCTTGATATACTTGTTCATCGTCAAACGGGATATGAATAAATAAAAACATTTTTGAAGAAAAGCAATAATGAGACGATTATTTATGATACTCTCATATAATAACGAAATATCAAAACCAAATTATATGCCGTTTGCTTCATTTTACATAATATATCAACTTGGCATATGAATACTAACATGGTCATCGATACAACATACTCAAATTATCCTGAATTAATCAATCAATCTCAATACACACATACACACACAGATATATATACAGCATGTCCCACCGGGAAAGAACGCGATCTGTATATGGAAAACTACACATAGGAAACTTTTGAAAATTTGACAGTATACTAACGGTGATAGGAGCAACTCGACTAAAATACTTTCAAGATGGTGTCTCTTCCGGTTATACCGGAAGTAGATATCAACTTGCTTATTTTAAATTGGATACCCCATATATTAATACATTTTTAAATTTAACGCAAGATTCTAGGCAGATTTTATGTATTATGTCCTATACCTAAGTCAAAGCGTTTTTGACATATTTAGGTTTTTATGTCAAAAATGACGATTGCAAGCCCTAATATAATTATCAATTGTTCCTATAAGGATTCCCGTATTACTTACTTTGGGGCGGATTCCTTATTGAAAAAGACTTGCTTTAATAGATTTTGTATAGTATTTGGATAACTAATCATACAGGGTGTTCGAAAAAAAAGATCTAAAATGAGATTGAGAAAACTGAGAAAAATCAATTTTTTCAAATGGAAACACCCCATTTTTCTTTTTTGTAGTATTAAGCATTTAAAAAGAAGGTAACTTTGTATAAGGTTATCTATACCTAAAAGTTTTCGAAATATTGCCAATTTGATATTTTTATATGGCGTTTTTGCATTTAATCGTTAAACAATTACATCTAGGATAGCCACGATCGTATTTGACTTTTAAAATCATCGTAATGGCACCCTGGTTAAATTATACAAACAGAGATTATTTAAACTTATTTATTATTTATGGACAATGTGATAAATTATTTCAAGAACATGTGATACATGTGCGACCTGTTATCCTCATAAACAAAAACCATCACCAAATACTGTTAAACGAATTATAGAAAACTTCAAGAATTTTGGATCCGTGAAGGCATAAGTATACAATAAGAATCCAGTTGTTAACAATGAAAATATTGAAATAGCAATTTTGGGATATTTTGAAGCATATCCAACAAAATCTGCAAAGCATATAGCATTAGAATTAGGCTCATCTAAATCGTCAGTTCTAAGAATTTTACGGAAACACAAATATCATCCTTATGCTATCCATATTTTCATTAGTGCAGCATTTAAATGAAAATGATTTAGATGAACCTTAAAAGTTTAAATAATTTTCGTTTGTATAATTTAACCGGGGTGCCATTACGATAATTTGAAATGTCAAATACCATCGTGACTATACTAGATCTAATTGTTTAACGATTAAATGCAAAATCGCCTTATAAAAATATTAAATTGGCAATATTTCGAAGACTTCAAATTTTAGGTATAGATAACTTTATACAAAGTTACCTCCTTTTTAAATGCTAAATATTACAAAATAAGAAAAATGGGGGGTTTCCATTTGAAAAAATTGATTTTTGTCAGTTTTCTCAATCTCATTTTAGATCTTTCTTTTCGAACACTCTGTATGATTAGTTATCAAAATACTATACAAAATCTATTAAAGCAAGTCTTTTTGAATAAGGAATCCACCCCAAAGTAAGTAATACGGGAATCCTTATAGGAACAATTGATAATTATATTAGGGCTTGCAATCGTCATTTTTGACATAAAAACCTAAATATGTCAAAAACGCTTGGACTTAGGTATAGAACATAACACATGAAATCTGCCTAGAATCTTGCGTAAAATCTTAAAATGTATTAATATATGGGGTATCCAATTTAAAATAAGCAAGTTGATATCTACTTCCGGTATAACCGAAATTGACACCATCTTGAAAATATTTTAGTCGAGTTGCCCTTATCAACATTAGTATACTGTCAAATTTTCAAAAGTTTTCTATGTGTAGTTTTCCATATAACGATCGCGTTCTTTCCCGGTGGGACACCCTGTATATATATATATATATATATATATATATATATATATATATATATATATATATATATATATATATATATATATATATATATATATATATATATATATTATATATATTATAGATTATTTTATAGCATTGGAAAAAGTTTCATCAAATTCGTTTCAACAATTGAATATAACAATTGGGTTTTGTTGAAATCAAGGATGACATTAAATTTTATACAATGTTCGGACAAGACAGTGCTATTTTTAATTTGTCAAATTGACTTTTTATGTTCTTCAACACGAATTTTTATATTCCTTCCCGTTTGTCCAATATAGAAAGCAGGACATTCGTCGCAAAATATTTTGTAAACACCACTGTTTTCTTCGATGTTAGATTTTTCTTTATTATTGACCAAGAATGACTTCAAGTTTCTTTTATTTGTTCAAATTTTTTTAACGTTATTGTTTTTTTCGATAGTCTGTTACAAATTTGCTAATCAAATTCGGTTTTTTTCTAATGGGCTTATCGATATAACTTTCATTGTAACTGCTATTGGTTGCTATTAATTTGATTGTATTAACTTCGATTTTCCGATAATGAAATAGTCAACAACCTATGTATGAACGAATGAAAAGCATTGAGTTTTATATTAATGTGTTGGTTACTGTCGCTGTGAATTGAAGTATCTAAGAAGGTTAGTTTTCTATAAATGTTGAAAGTAAGAGAATTCAAATTCCTAGCAATCTGAACGTCTAAGAAATTCAAGGTACCGTTTTCGTTTTCTTCTTCTTTTGTAAATTGAATAGAGTTTTAGAAATTATTTATATGTATATTTGAAGAACTTATCTAAGTACCTATCTGTACCGGTCCAAATACAAAAAATATCATCTACATAACGCCTCCACAATGAAACCTTAGTAATTAAATTATTATCAGAATTGAAAAATTTTTCTTCATGAAAATTTCACTCAACAAAGGCGAAAACGGTGATCCCATAGGCAATCCGTCTCCTTGTTTGTATAATGTATTATTGAATTTGAAATAAATCTGTTTCAAACATAAGTTTAAGGCAGATATTGTTCCGTTGGCAACCTGAGTTGTTAAATTTGGGCTCATCTCTAGATATAGCTTAACAGTAACTTCTTGAGTTGGCGGATTGAATTAAAGGTGTGTAATTTCTTATTCAAATACTGACATAATTTATACGCAGCAGCGTTTATATAAGATACTATTGGACGCATCGGGCAATCAATTTCATGTTTTTTTTGGTAAAGTATTTAAAACCGGAGTGCGTGGATTCATGGAAGTTAAGAAAAACCTGTTCATATCTGAAAATAGGGATTTACTATCCTTAATGAATGATTTTGTTTCATTTTGGAACTTGTTAGTTGGATCTATTTTAAGTTTTGAGAATTTGTCTGTTTTAAAAACGATTTCAGATTTTTCAATGTAGGTATTTTTGTCTATGATAGTTACAGTATCTCCTTTGTCCGCTTTGCATATAACTAAATTATTATCCTAAATTTTTTATCTCAACTGTTTTATAGTTTTTAATTCGAAATTATTGTTATTTCTCAATTTATATTCATTTATGACTTCAGCGCATATGGTTTTTTCAAAATTGAAAATTTTTAATTACAGACGAATTTAAACTTATTCAGTACTGAATATATATATATATATATATATATATATATATATATATATATATATATATATATATATATATATATATTCAGTACTGAATAAGTTTAAATTCGTCTGTAATTAAAAATTTTCAATTTTGAAAAAACCATATGCGCTGAAGTCATAAATGAATATAATTTGAGAAATAACAATATTTTCTAATTTAAAACTATAAAACAGTTGAGATAAAAAATTAAGGATAATAATTTATTTATATGCAATTCTGACAAAGGATATACTGTAACTATCTTAGTCAAAAATACTACAATCAAAAATCTGAAATCGTTTTTAAAACAGACAAATTCTCAAAACTTAAAATAGATCCAATTAACAAGTTCCAAAATGAAACAAAATCATTCATTAAGGATAGTAAATCCATATTTTCAGATATGAAAAGGTTTTTCTTATTTTCAATGAATAAACGCACTCCGGTTTTAAATACTTTACCAAAAAAAACATGAAATTGATTGCCCGATGCGTCCAATAGTATCTTATATAAACGCTGCTGCGTATAAATTATGTCAGTATTTGAATAAGAAATTACACACCTTTAATTCAATCCGCCAACTCAAGAAGTTACTGTTAAGCTATATCTAGAGATGAGCTCAAATTTAACAACTCAGGTTGCCAACGGAACAATATCTGCCTTAAACTTATGTTTGAAACAGATTTATTTCAAATTCAATAATACATTATACAAACAAGGAGACGGATTGCCTATGGGATCACCGTTTTCGCCTTTGTTGAGTGAAATTTTCATGAAGAAAAATTTTTCAATTCTGATAATAATTTAATTACTAAGGTTTCATTGTGGAGGCGTTATGTAGATGATATTTTTTGTATTTGGACCGGTACAGATAGGTACTTAGATAATTTCTTCAAATATACATATAAATAATTTCTAAAACTCTATTCAATTTACAAAAGAAGAAGAAAACGAAAACAGTACCTTGAATTTCTTAGACGTTCAGATTGCTAGGAATTTGAATTCTCTTACTTTCAACATTTATAGAAAACTAACCTTCTTAGATACTTCAATTCACAGCGACAGTAACCAACACATTAATATAAAACTCAATGCTTTTCATTCGTTCATACATAGGTTGTTGACTATTTCATTATCGGAAAATCGAAGTTAATACAATCAAATTAATAGCAACCAATAGCAGTTACAATGAAAGTTATATCGATAAGCCCATTAGAAAAAAACCGAATTTGATTAGCAAATTTGTAACAGACTATCGAAAAAAACAATAACGTTAAAAAAATTTGAACAAATAAAAGAAACTTGAAGTCATTCTTGGTCAATAATAAAGAAAAATCTAACATCGAAGAAAACAGTGGTGTTTACAAAATATTTTGCGACGAATGTCCTGCTTTCTATATTGGACAAACGGGAAGGAATATAAAAATTCGTGTTGAAGAACATAAAAAGTCAATTTGACAAATTAAAAATAGCACTGTCTTCTCCGAACATTGTATAAAATTTAATGTCATCCTTGATTTCAACAAAACCCAATTGTTATATTCAATTGTTGAAACGAATTTGATGAAACTTTTTCCAATGCTATAAAATAATCTACCCCCACATAGACAGTACAGTTCGACCAAAATAACAAAAAAAAACTATGGATAAAAACGTATATAATTTATTCTGGCAAAACACAGGGTTAAACTTCAGAAACAGCTGGAAACAAGCAGTTATAACGTAGAACCACAGAAAATATATGAAAATTATAGAAATCATCAGAAGCGATTGATAAACATGATTAAAGCGTACTACTAAGATCTGATTTCAAAGTGTAAAAATGATATGGAAAGAATTTATAACACAGTCAAAGAAGCCACCAACAAGAACTACCAAAAATCGAATCGAGTCATTTTTATATGTAGTGAAAGAGGGAAACACTTTGCTGGTGACGGAGAAATATCGAACTATTGTAATCCGCACTACATAAATGTAAGCACTGATATGGTCGCAACAATTTCTGCTGCACCTCATATCTTCAGAAGCAAGTACCCACAAATGAAAAACTTCTTCTACCTCACTCCAGTTGTTGAAAACGGACTAAACTATCATATCATTACTCTAAAGATATCCAGTTCTCCTGGAGTAAATGGAATAATAGCAGATACAGTAAAAAATGTCGTATGCATATACTGAAACCACAGCTTCACATAATAAATCTTATATTTTCAGATGCAAAAATATCTGAAAAACTTAAAATGTTGGTGGTTACAGAAACGGAGACAAAAACTCTATACAAATTTTGGACCAATAAGCTTGATAAACAATTTTGCAAGGCTATTTGAAAAATATCTTGAAGTAAGATTATTTGAATTCCTCGCAAATAATAACATGTTGAGTGACAAACAAATTTCATTTTTGTCCAGATACAAGCACAGATGAGGCAATTTTTCAACTGATTAATGAGATGAAGAATAATTCACATGGCGGAAACAAGTGTCTTCCTTGGCCTAGCGAAGCCTTTTGATATTGTTCCTCATACTTCACTTTTGAAAACTATGGTGTGAGAGATATTGAACTGAAGATACTCCAAAACTATCTATCACAAAGAAAGCAAGCTCTGAAGATAAGAAATAACTGTAGTAAATATGAATACGTACAAATGGGAGTACCTCAGGGAACAGTTTTGGGACCATTGCTCTTCATAATATACTCGTTACAGAACACGGACATAAATTGAACTATTCTATCACACGCAGACGAAACCGTTTTATTATATGAAAGGAACACATGTCAACATGTCAAAGAAAAGGCTGAATATGGTACATCTTTAGTAAAAAATTGGCTGGACTACAATAAACTCTAATCGAATATGAAATAAAATTTAAAGTAGCCTTCTCTTAAACAGAGGTTAATAGACCGAATTCAAAGAAAATATACATCACAAGGACCAATGAACAGCAATTAAAGAACTAGATATCTAGGAATCATGATGGATAAAAATCTCAAATGAGATATTCAGAAATCATCAAGATTGCCGTATTTCAAGAACGCACTAGATATTGAATATGATATCAAACACATTTACTAATGAAGGTTTTTGAAATATTTTCTCTTTCTTCAACTTATCAACTCGCTTACCAGGTCCGACTTATTTCAGATTGGTATTTGATTAAAGTTCACAAACGTGCTTTGACCATTTTGCATAATGGGACCAACCACCAAAATGATGTTCGTTGGTCACTTGATGCAAAATGAAAAAGGCGTCCATCACTAGGGTCGTATTTTTTCCGCGAAATGCATCTCGTCGAGATGCGATTCTAACGGATTGAATTATATTTTTAAAAATCACGCTTGAAAAGAAAACCGAATTGTAAAAAACATTATTTTATAGAGAAAAAAATTGCGAAGTGCATCGTGGTTGATGAAAGAAAGTGAAATCAACGCAGAAACGTACCTCAATTTCAACATAATCCACGTACTAAATTTCAACGCTCTATTGTGAAAAAAATTTGCGAAGTGAATCGCGTACTGATGGCAGATCGAGGTGCAATTCAAACGGAATAATCACCACGAAATGCAGCGCGGATGAAAAAAGAGTTGAAACCAAAAAAGCATTTTTAGTCAACATAAACTCAATGTATGTACTAAATGAAAAACCTTTAACTCAATCTGCAGAAGCTGTAGAGTTCGGCAATTTTTCGAGAACCACGGAAAAAGAAAACTGGCGTACAAAGGGCGGCAGTTGAAAAAATTTGACCAAACTTTGACAGTTTCGTTCTACCACGGAAAAAATCCCACGTACCAAATTTCAGCTCATTTGACTCGATGGGAGTCGCTGGAGATGCCAATATATACCGGAAAAAAATATGTATATATATATATATATATATATATATATATATATATATATATATATATATATATATATATATATATATACATATATACATATATATATATATATATATATATATATATATATATATATATATATATATATATATATATTATATATATATACATATATACTATATATATATATATATATATATATATATATATATATATATATATATATATATATATATATATATATATAACAAAGGATGCCAAACAGTTCTACATGAATTTAGTAGACGACTCTAGTATGGAGGAAGATATCGGCGGCTTCAATGGTCAACCTGATTTTGACCTACAGGATGACTTATAGGCAACAAAATACTTTTTGATTGTAAAGAGTGGAATGTTTTTGAAGAATATTCTGCAAACAGAATATATTTCTTATCTCAAGAAACCTATAGCATGTTTCGATGTATTTCGATTGTGGATGAATTTGTTCGAAGATGTGCCCTTCCTGTACCAATTATTTAACTTTATTGTGTTAACAGTCTTACAAACACGAGTACCCAAAAATGGCACTGATTAGTTTTCATCTTCCTCTCCTGAGGTAAACTTAGGGTGTAAGTCAAATTAATTAGAAACTTTTAATATGTTTTTTTATTTCGCTGTTTGGGATAGCAAGTATAAGGTCGTCTACAATTCTTTTTTGCAATAGCAACTTTAAATGCTAGTTATTGTGAAAATGATTCTAACAGTTAATCCATCACGTATAGGGACAATATAAGGCTCAGTTTAGATCCTATTGTGCAGCCAAATGTTTGCAAGTAAAACTTCTCATCAAATGTGAAGTATCAACGTTCCAAAATGAAAGGAACCTTTTTTTAAAATTGTCCTGAGTTACATCATAGTGAGGACTCATGTTAGCCCATTGAATTTTCTAATCCGCCAAAATCAATTCTTTTGATGTATTGCCAAACAGGTTAACCTTGTCTAATGATATCACATTATTATTTTGTGTTAGTTTATTTGTTACCCAAAATCAAAAATACGGGTGTTCGGAACATGAATCATCAATATTTTTCAGGATATTGTTGGTGTTTCTTGCTACCAAAATCCTGCCTCTAAACCCACATAAGTTTTTCATTGACGCTTGTCAACATTTTTTTTTCAAATATTCTGTAGTGTATGTTCGTTCAAACAGTTGATAGTTTTTCTTTTAAATGACAGTACCAAAGGGATAAACGAATATATATATATATATATATATATATATATATATATATATATATATATATATATATATATATATATATATATATATATATATATATAACAAAGGGTGCCAAACAGTTCTCAATGAATTTAGTAGACGACTCTAGTATGGAGGAAGATATCGGCGGCTTCAATGGTCAACCTGATTTTGACCTACAGGATGACTTATAGGAAACAAAATACTATTTGATTGTAAAGAGTGAAATTTTTTTGAAAAATATTCTGCAAACAGAATATATTTCTTATCATAAGAAACCTATAGCATGGTTTGATGTATTTCGGAATTTGCATAACACGACCAAATAACAGTAGTGTCATATGGTCATTCAGTTAAGAGTTAAGGGTACATTATCGCCAGAAGCATAACTTGAATAAAGTGCCATTTCATTTTTTAGCAGCCGTGTATTGGTGATTTTGAAAAACTTACTACACAATTGATTTTTATAATTATTTTTTATTCGCACAAAAAAAAACCGGTCTAAATACAAATTTACTGACTGGTAAAGTTTTTCCACTCTCCTGAAAAAAATGATTCTGTCGCTTGGTCGAGTCATGCATAACGCGGTCCAATTAATAAGTATTTAATTAATTAAGTAAAATTGAGACGTTTTCTATGAAAAATCAGTAGTAAAATAGTGTAGTAATTTGATAGGTGACAGATATTAAGGATATCGAGTTACATCTGAGGTGAACATCTGTCAAAAATGTAAAGTGAATTATTGAAACTCTTTAGAAAAAAATTTCAAAATTTGGTGTTGATAAACTCAAAAAATGAATAAATCAAAAAAATATGCTGACAAAGCTTTGGGTATCATCAAGAAAAAGACGAACAAACTTGCATACACAGATTATCCCAAAGTTCCACGTGGACATTGCAAACCTGTATACGTTCCAAGTAAGTAATTTTTACTTACTTTTACAACTAGATATATATATATATATATATATATATATATATATATATATATATATATATATATATATATATATATATATATATATATAAAGATATATAAATAAATATATAAATATAGGAAGGTTGTTCATAATGAAAATTCCAACAAAAACTATATGATACTATAGAAATTCAAAAATTAGGAATATAAAATAAACAATTCAACTTGATCATACTATGATTCTCCTGGTAACTTTTGGTATATAGTAGTACAAGTCTTGAAATTTTGTTTGATATCAATTGATGAAACGAAACATACCTGCAAATAATTGAATGACGAGTTACCCAATTAATTACAATTTCATTTTTCAGTAGCCGGAACAGCATGTTCAATTCAATGAAATGATTTTATTTAAGAGTCAAGGTTTTTTCACAAAATTCGTCGCTTTTTCGCATCTTCTCAAAAAGCAACTCAGATATTGAATTATAATTATCAATATATATATAAATATATATATATATATATATATGTATAAATATGTATATATATATATATATATATATATATATATATATATATATAAATATGTATATATATATATTATATATATATATATATATATATATATATATTATATATATATATATATTGTATTATATATATATATATATATATATATATATATATATATATATATATATATATATATATATATATATATATATATATATATTATATATATATATATATATATATATATTTATATATATATATATATACAGGGCTATTCAAATTCGAGTATATGTATGGGGATTTCGATAACGGTAAGAGATAGAGCGATGGTTAAATTGGGGCAAAGTAGCATATTTCAGAGGTCAGTTATATGGATAAAAAAAATCTAATCTAGCTCCTTTAGTTCTGGAGTTATATAGGAAAAATCGAAAATTTCGAAATCATTTTTTTGCCTTTATCTTTTTATTTAATGAATTGTTTTCGAAACAATTGTCACTTTGCCATTGCCACTTTTTGTAGGCTATCTAAATATCTGAATAAAAATTATATACAGGGTGTCGTATAAATAGGGCCACCCTCAACTTTCAATTTTCAAATACGGACCTTTATTTTTTATTGCATTTTTTTGAATGCCAAGAGTTATGTTTTATATTGACGTAGTATTTTCATCTGAATTACAGAGTGTTCTGGAAATATTGAACTAATAATATATATAAAAAAATATCATAGGATAAGGTATAGAATGCCTAGGATTTGGAAGATAATCAACATTATTCGACGAAGAATGTCTTCTTCAAGAATTCATCCACATTTCGGTTCACGCAACCCATGATCAATCAATGTACGAAAATGCGAAATTCTTCCTAGTACGTGTATGTGCATATAATCATTGTCCAAACAAAAAAACGTTCGACTGACAATCTTTATATTACAGACACCAATTTGGAAATATTTCATTGATACTTTCCGAACTACCTACATTTTTCAACAAATTCATGGGCATTCTGTTGCTATATACAACAATTATGATTAAACTATTTGAATTCTCATACTATGCTTTGGAAAATAAATATTTAGTTCACCTCACTTGTCATTATTTTGACAGTTTCTTGGAAATTATCGTTGGTATTTAATGAAAAATCTGATAGTACTGAAAATGGGTTTTCCCATAAAGCAGAAAAGAGATATGATTAACGTTTTCTACAGAAATAATAGGAGCATTCGTCTTTCCGCTTGAAATTTTCTTATAGGGTACACTAAAAAATAGAATATATCAAAACGAAATTGAAAATATAGAAGATTTAAGAATTAAAATCATGAACGCTTTCGCATCACTACGCCGAAGAGATATCTTCAGAGCGAATAATAACTTTAAAAAACGGCTCTGTAAATGTCTGAAACGAGAAGATCGTCAATTCAAACATTTATTTCGATTATGATTACTTATAATGACTTATTTCAATTCTAGATAATAACTAAACATGTTCTTGTGCGATATGTTATAAAATATAAAAACCTATATGATCAATAATATGTGTCAATGTGATCAATAATGTTTGTGACAGATTATGTTTGTGAGTTCTCAGCAGAATAGATACAACAGATCTTCCTCATACCTACTGAGGTGAATCGACATTGGGATCAATAATTATTCTACCAATGCTACATTATGGTAAAGAAATAAAATGTCTCTCGGAAATGTTGATTTTATTCTATTGTTATTCCGAACAAGTAGTGAGACTACATAGATAATCTGGAAATTCTGAAATTGATTTTTCTTAACGAATCAATTTGTCTGATTCACCTCTCATTCTCTGATATTATTCAATTAGAGTTGTTATGGAATTAAAAAATGATGAGATATCATGAAACATATATAGGTAGTTCGAAAAGTGAGTAACAATGAAATATTTTCAAATTGGTGTCTGGAGTATGAAGATTTCTATTGGAAGATTATTTTGTTTGGGCATTGATTATATGCACAAACATGTACGTACTGGGAAGAATTTCACATTTTCATACATTGATCATGGGTCGCGTGAACTGAAATAAGGTTGAATTCTTGAAGAAGACATTTTTCGTCGAACAATGTTGATTATCTTCCAAATCCTAGGCATTTTATACCTTATTCTATGATATTTTTTTAATTAGAGCTGCAATTTTTAAAAAATGTTGAAATTTTACTGGTAATAGTTCAATATTTCCATAACACTCTGTAATTTAGATGAAAATACTACGTCAATATGAAACATGACTCTTGGCATTCAAAAAAATGCTATAAAAAATACAGGTCCGTATTTGAAAATTGAAAGTTGAGGGTGGCCCAATTTATACGACACCCTGTATATAATTTCTATTCAGATATTCAGATAGCCTACAAAAAGTGGCAATGGCAAAGTGACAATTTTTTTGAAAACAACTCATTAAATAAAAAGATATAGGCAAAAAAAGGAATTCGAAATTTTCGATTTTTCCTATATAACTACAGAACTAAAGGAGCTAGATCAGATTTTTTTTATCCATATAACTGATCTCTGAAACATGCTACTTTGCCCTCATTTAACCATCGCTCTATCTCTTACCGTTATCGAAATACCCATGCATATACTCGAATTTGAATAGCCCTGTATATATATATATATATATATATATATATATATATATATATATATATATATATATATATATATAAATATATATATATATATATATATATATATATATATATATATATATATATATATATATATATATATATATATATATATATATTTATATATATATATTGATAATTATAATTCAATATCTGTGTAGCATTTTGAGAAGATGCGAAAAAGCGACGAATTTTGTGAAAAAAACCTTACCTCTTAAATAAAATCATTTCATTGAATTGAACATGCTGTTCCGGCTACTGAAAAATGAAATTGTAATTAATTGGTTTAATGGACAGAAAATTTTCTTGTTTGAAGTTTATATCATTGTCTTCAGTGAAATGCATGTCAGCAGACTTGCTGAGTCGATAGCGTCTTTGATGTTCTGCTATTTTGTGCTTGAATTTGTTCGTGATAAAGTGGATGTAGTTCCCGCAGATTGTCGATATTTTGAAATATCTTTGCCAACAGTAAGGTCAAAATATGGAGAAAAGACTTAGGTACGAACGTTTTTTGTTAGATTTTTGGTGAACTACGTGTATAAGTGGGCACACACCCCCGGGCCCCCAATACGTAGTCTGCGCGAATAGGTTTCAACATATGAATAAAAATAGATTGAAAAGTGAAGAAATATATATTATTGAAGATTTTAATATTCTACAACCCTCTAGTCGGCCTTTATTTCTTAGGTGCATAGTTGAAGAGCTATTCGGTCAAAAATAGCAAAAAATGTGGGACAAAAATATTGTTTTCCAAAATTACAGAATTTCAAGATCAGATATCGCAAAAACATTACAGGATATCGAAGAACTTGTCAAGGTAACGCATGTAGCAAATTCAATCAGATTTCATTTTTTATGGAATAATCATTTCGCTATGAAACGCATAGTTTCCGAGATTTAAGCAAAAAACCGAAAAATGGGACCTTTAAACCCCCTCACCCCCCTGGCTCAAAGGCTACGGGCGGGGACTTTTGATATGTTCACCACTTAACTAGTCTCAACAAAGTTGCGAAGTCAAAAATTGTGTTTCAAACATTTCCCTTCATACCTTTTCTTGAGCATTCGTTGCCTGGACTAAAACTTCGTGCAGACGAGTTGTTAGAGACAGATCCGTCGACATCAACGTATTGAAGGAATGGATTAATGTTTTATTGACAACTGATATATGTCCAAATTGTATTTTTTATGTGCCAGGGTTTGATGGGAATTTGAAAGGACCCCGCACGGGAACCCATATAAAATGGTTCTCGTTGGAATTTCTTCATTTTTTTATATGTTTTTATATCCTTTGTTATGAATAAAATGTGAAGGTTTTAAATAGTTTCTATGTCTAGTTTCGATTTTATGGATTTTTGAATTGTTGCGATTAAGCCAATTGTGATAATGCTTTAAAAACTTTGTTAGTGTGAAATAATTTTTGTTATAATAACTTTGGGACCAACTGTAGATATTTCACGAATAATATATATTTTTCATTCTTTTTTAAAAAATTGCAGATCAGAAATGATTATCTTCTCTACAGGGCGACTCTAAAATAGTTACAAAGTTCGTCAAAAATTTATTTATATAACAGTACCTATTTCTTAACCTTTTATTGGTATTATATTAAACACTTTTGAGAAAATCTTAATATTGAAGACGCTACTTTTAATAATGATAATAACCGTGTCAATTGTTATGTGTGTAATGTTTTATGTGAAGTAAGATTTACGACAAGATTGGTAAATAATGAAATTAATGAACACACGAGGCAAATAGCTATTTTAAGAAGAGAAAACTAAAACCACCCTGGCTTGGAGTTTAGCAACAATTCTCGAGTTTGTTTGAATTGCTCAAGATTTCTTAATGGAGAAATTGAAATGGTGCAACAGGATCCGGAATGTTTAAAACTGAATGTTTTAAAGCAATCAGCGAATGCGTCTTGTGTAATTTGCAATGGACACAATCATTTAGGGCGAGTTTCAACAAAATTTAGTACTGACATTTTTATAAAAAGCAATATTTATGTTCCGGAAAAAATGCGTGTTTGCTCACGACATTTGGACGAAAACGGCCTTTTACTGCCAGAACTACTACCCGGTTTGCAATTTGTACATCGATCGTATAAGCCTAAGGGCACCCAATTACAACGAATCTTACAGAACTTACGACAGACAATTAATAATCAAAATAAGGGATTTGAAGGTGTTAATGATTTCCCTGACGATGATTTTCCTTGTGTTTCTTCCCTTACTAAAGTTCAGTTTGAAGAACTGTTTACCTCATGCGGGGACGTTGAAGATAACGATAATTATGTAAGAGCAGTTTCAAAGAAGGACCTTTCAACTTTTTTGTGTAAAATGCGTCAGGGTATATCTGATGAATTTTTAAACGTAATTTCCAATTATTCAAGCATACAAGCTGTACGCAATGCGGTTGCTACTACAAGAAGATCGATTATGACTGGCTTTGTCCCGCAAAACCTCGGTCTTCAGGCTATTACTAGAGAGGACTAGATTAATGATCACATCACAGAATTTGCTAATGAATTATACAATCCAGAACCAGGTATGCCCCGAGCAATATGTTATGTTGATGGTACTTACAGCCACATACAAAGAAGCGGAAACTTTAGAAGCTTGAGGCAATCATATTCAACCCACAAACACACTCATCTGGTGAAGCCGGTTCTGGTTACAGCTCCAAATGGCTATATCTTAGATATTCACGGGCCATATTTTGCAGATGGCAAAAACAATGATGCCTCATTATAGCACGCAGAATTTTAAAGAGATACCAATGGATTGCAACAATGGCTTCAAGCGGGTGATATTGTGATTTGCGATAGAGGGTACCGCGATTCAGTACCGGTAATAGAAGAGTTGGGAATGTCATGTCTGTTGTCAACTGAAGATGCAAACCAATCCCCTCTTGTCACGAAAACAAGATGGGTTATTGAAAGTCGAAATGGAAATCTAAATAGTTATTTATGTACCAAGTGCGTTATATAGATCATTATGCCCTGAGGGAAACATTCGGCCCGAGGGCCTCTGGCCCGAGGGATGAATGTTGCCCGATGGGCATAAGGATATAGTAACGCACGCGGTGCATACAAGATTTTATTTTTCACGAAAAAATTATTATTTTATGATGAAAAAGCGATTTTAAAATCGTTTCATTGCTCCTATCCATTTTCCTTCTCATAGTAGGCATGTCATTTGTTGATATTTTGACGTTTGTGGATATTTTTGTCATCATATTCAGTGAATGTCATGCTGCTTTCTTTGTGTAGTCTTATAGAAATAATGGAAATGAAAATGAATTTACCCAAGAATGTCATAGAAAATGCAGCCAAAGCTGCAAATAATTCATTGCCGGAGAAATCCAGAGTCGTATACGACAAGGATTATGAAGTAGTTAATCAATAAAATTTGCTTCATTTCTCCTAGTAAAATAAGCGGGCGTTTTGAATCCATGCCTAGGGCATAATGAGTGTGTTTATAGCAACCGTATCCAAGGTGAAATAAACATATTATATACAAGTGAAAAAAAAAACTATTTTCAAGTTACTAGAAGGAGTAAGCCCAATGTCCCAAGTAACTCATTCAGGAGATTTTTACCGTATTGCTGCGGCTTTAAGCAACAAATTCAGGTCAACTATATACATGCGGCATGCAGACATTGCTTTGGCCAGGAGAATGCGGGAGAAATCCATCAGGGTAAATCGTCTACGACTACGTGTTTTAGAGAATTACTTGGCCCATATTTGTGCAAATTGGACACGTTTGAATTTAAATAATTTTCCGGATTTTCCTAATTTGGATTGGGAATACCTAAGTGAACTTTCATTTGGAGTTTACCAAATTGCATTAGCTTCCTCTTATATTCAGAATAGCTTTGAGGAAGAAGGAGCTAATGTCTTCGAAATTAATCAAAGGATCATAGAACCAGGGCTACTGAGATGACGTTTATCCTCCAGGTTCAGAAATGCAGTGAAATATCAGTAATGGATTAAATATAATACCAGTAATTTAGAGAATAACTATGAAGAAATAGATAATGACAATATAATCTAAGGGTACTACTGCAATTGTAAAAGTGGATCGAGAACAGTGGGGAGCTGTTCCCATATTTGTAGTGCCTTGTGGTATTTGGGCTATGCACGTCAACAAAATAATATTAAATATCCTAGTAGGTTTCTTTTAGAGAATATCTTAGATGCAGGTAATAGGCCACCATAGTTAACAGTTTTTTGATATTGTCAATATACGTTCTAATATTCAATTTTATCTAAATATAGTTTGAATAAATTACCATCATAACTGCGTTATATGTATGTTATAATATGAACTAGATACCTTCAGTACTGAGATAATTCCTCTTTTCTCAAAAGAGTTTAATATAATACCAATAAAAGTTTCAAAAAAATATTTCAAAAAATGTTATGAAATTCAATTTTTGACCAACTCTTTGACTATTTCAGAGCCACCCTGTATGTACTGATCTGAAATTGTTAGAAAAATGATAATATATATATATATATATATATATATATATATATATATAGATATATATATATATATATATATATATATATATATATATATATATATATATATATATATATATATATATATTCTCTGGAAACTGTTCACATAATTTTTCTCAAAAATATTATAATAAATTAATTGCACATGGAAAAATTCTTTTAAACAATTATCGCAATTGGCTCAGTCGCAACATTTCAAAAATTCATAAAATCGAAAAAAGACATAGAAACTGTTTAAAACTTTCACATGTTGGTGATAACAAAGGATATAAAAACATATAAAAAAATTGAGAAATTCCAACGCGAACCATTTTATATGGGTTCCCGTGCGGTCTCCTTTATTCTTGTAATATCGTTGAACTGTAATGCCTGGTCCTGGGTGTTACATTAAACACAGGTTCATACTATACTTTTAGTATTTATTTATAGTATTACTGAATATAGGCGTAGCGCTGAGCGCTCGGGCAGCGTGACGAGTCTATATCTCAGTCTTACTTCTTACTCTCTTATCTCTCCGATCTTCCATCGGGTCTTATATGCAATGTTTATACAATAACTGCTGATGTGCAACCTTGGCCAGGCACGTTCCGTTTACAACAATATATCTATAACTAAACATTCTTGTTTACTATGTAGTAACGAATCGAGACACTGACCTACTGATCTACTCACTTAATTAAATTATCATACATTTAAACGAGACAGAATTTTCTCGAGTAACCTCAATAAAATTCTTTTCAATTAGCCCGAGAGGTGTGGTGAGTAGATCAGTAGGTCAGTGTCATAATTTATATATATATACATAATCTAACTCAAACTTAATGTAGAAACTTCCTTAATGTAATAACTAATAATAAAATTTAATGTCTCTTCTAAAAAAAATATTGTCTCTTTTTTTTTTCTTCATTTTTACAAACACAATGTCAATCTCACTCCCTGTTTACACACATATTTAACGTCCATATCTCGTATGTCTCTGTCATTTATACAAGGGTAGATCCTACCTTAATCTCCTGCAACATCGCGGTTTCTGCCTGCGGAACTCGTTCACAGCCAGTATACTCATTCCTTCGATCGTCGTGATGGCCTGGGTCGTCATCTCCGGAACTGCGAAGCAACCAGCCTCTATGGGCGATGATCAGTTCTTCTTCTTCTTTCCATTTTTGTTCACTACTTTCACTTTCTTCAATTACCACAATACAACTGGCAGGATCGCCATGTAATGCCTGGTCCTGGGTGTTACATTAAACACAGGTTCATACTATACTTTTAGTATTTATTTATAGTATTACTGAATATAGGCGTAGCGCTGAGCGCTCGGGCAGCGTGACGAGTCTATATCTCAGTCTTACTTCTTACTCTCTTATCTCTCCGATCTTCCATCGGGTCTTATATGCAATGTTTATACAATAACTGCTGATGTGCAACCTTGGCCAGGCACGTTCCGTTTACAACAATATATCTATAACTAAACATTCTTGTTTACTATGTAGTAACGAATCGAGACACTGACCTGCTGATCTACTCACCACAGAACCTTATATATGTTATATAGATGAAAAGAAACCAGAAGAAAGGAAACTCTTGAAACTTTATTTAGGTTAATATTTAAAATTAATTCAGATGTTTTGTTTAAGTTTTTTCAATTGTAGGCAGTTCTGAAGAAGAAACAATTCCGTTTCGAAAGCTTGACGTATGGAACAACGGCGATTTAAGTTTCGTTCTTTATTATTGATTGACATCTATTAACAAAAAAATAAAGGCTGGAGTACGATCATTATCACAGTTATCAATATACAAGGTTTCTAAACATAAGTTGTCACTATTGCTATCTTCGTAATTATTGAAGCTACGAAGTCGGTTGATAGACAAACTAGAACTATTCTTCTCGCTGATTACAATAGTGAAAACGAAACAAAAATTGGTCATTGCGTTCAAGAGTTATTTCAAAAACTTCAATTTTCTCAATGGCACACCAAATAAGCAATATCATCAGTCGACAGAAAATTTAATTCTGAACAATAATTGTCCTTTGACTTTTTATCAGTGTCAAAAATGACAAAAAAAATCGTCAGGGTGACTTGTATTTCATAAACAAAATTCGTTTCTTCAACAGCTGCAATGAAGATTAAAATATCAAATTGAAGTTTTGCTAATGAACATTTTGCAGTTTGTACTTTTCAAGAAGAAAGATATAATGGAATGGTATATCGTTAGTCAAAAAAATAGCCACCGACCTCGTGACCGTTATAGTGATTTGTTTTCCATGAGTAATTTGACAAATCGAAGATACTTTTTGCAATTGCATCGTGAGTTTAGGTCGAATGAAAATGTGTGCTATGGAGGCTAGAACTAAAAAACAATTCATAATAAGTGAGACAACTGAAATTCACGTCTCAGCTTACTTTGAAGCTTAACCTATTAGTCCAATAACCCATTTAATCCAAGACAGTGGACTATGTTTAGGAACTATCCACAATTTTTAAAAAAAGAATTAGTTTTGCCTCATAGGTTCATACCTACACAGACGCTGGTTCCAGGTAATCAAGAAAGACGCATCCAGTTTTGTAAGTGGCTTATCAATAAAATCAGACTCAATAATAATTTTTGTATAACAGGAAGAACAGGCGTTATTGGAGTCAAGAAAATCCGTTGCTTGTTCGTCCTTGTTTTTGAGAAAATTATGGAGTAATTCAAAATAAAACATACTGTTTAATACCCTGCATATTCTTCTCAATTTATGATAAGGCAAAGTTACGGCAAACTATAATTCAACCTCTAACACAAGCTCTTTGACGAATTTGAAAAATCATCAATAGTTTCGTCATTTTTGACTTCAGGACAAAAAGTCATGTAATGATTTTTGTTCATAATTGAATTTTCTATTCGGATCTGACATGGAGGCGGAGCTTATGTGATAACGTCAAAACATGGCGTCTCAAAACCAACTTTCAATACGAGTTATATGAGAGATTTGAAAGTTTTTTGAGTTTTTCCTATAACAATGTTAGTTTCGAGTGAAAGTGTGAAGCTATGTAGGTGGAAATTTACCCCAGTGAAAATACAGAGAAGGCTGAAAAGATCCAAATAATTCATAATAAAATGTGGGAAAAATGAAGAGAATTCGAAGCCTGGTATCGTCTTCTTCACTGCTTTTTGCTCATCTACATTGACTTGGTTTGTAAAATACCTAGTCTAAATGAACTGTATTCGTTTATATTGAAACAATGGTGAATAATAACAATTTACACATTTATAGTATTATTAACCATTCTTTCAATATGTTTATTAACACCAAGTATCGGCCCAATCAATCCAAAATTTGTATTTGTTCAAGTGATATGAAACTATTACCTAATTCGGGTTTTTTTATGTAAGAAGTTTATGATCAGCCAGAAATGACGGGCAATTATCAATCATCATATTTATCAATAAACATATCTCGAAACTTTTTATTGATGATTCTTTATCCAACTACAAAATTATTCGACATTTTAATCATTTCTGAAAGAACTTTGGAAAAAAATATATTTGAAACTTCACGAAAAATATTTATTTAGTAGTATTATACATGGATTCAATGAGAAATCCTAATGTTTCATATAATCAAATGTGGTTTTCATAATGAAACACCATCGATCATAATGTAACTCAAGATGTATTAATAATGAATATACAAAGAAAAACTTTTTCATTCCGTGTGTATTTTTATTATAACTAACTTAAATCTAATAAACATCATATACATAAATTTGTAACTCCATCATTTCACTTTATCTTCCATGAATATTTCTTCTTCTAAGATCGGAGAAGACATCTTTATCGTACCTCATACCTATCACTGTGAAAATTTCTTCTGATAATACCAATAAATGTTCAGGCAACACAGATCCAACAATTTTAAACGTTTTACATCTAGAATTTTCATTAATAATCGGAACTAATCTGAGTTTCAATCAATTATCTTGTGAAATGCAAAGAAAACAGCGTCATTCTCGGAGTTGTGTACTTATTTTTCAGATTGGCTTTCCATACCTTCAATAAATCAATCTCTTCCTTTTCTCCAAAATGATTTTCTTTCGAAAAAATTTTTGTTCGGCTTCGGAAATCGATGAAAGCTAATACTTGCATTTCTATATGCTTTAGAATAATTACAATTTATCACGCCACAATACTCTCTAGACTTGCTGATTCAACGTTTTGCAAAATTAATACTTTCCATTATTCAACTTTTACGACCTTATTTGTAAGAAATCAAAAACTTGACATGCAATTGCATGTGTTGACGTTGGAAATAAAAACTTCGTCCATCTCGCCGCCAGAGTTCGCAAGCTGACATGTCAGATCCCAATAGACTTAAGCTATACTTATTGTCCCATTTAAAAAATTTTGACATGACTTTCGAAGGCAATGTCCGGTTTCTGTTCCATTTTCGCCATCCCAATCAGCGAGTGATATACTACTAGCTGCTCAAACGACTTTGTATCTTCAATGATTACGTTAGTTAGCAATAGTGCCGACTCAAGTTTGAAGACGCTGTATATATATATATATATATATATATATATATATATATATATATATATATATATATATATATATATATATATATATATATATATATATATATATATCAAATCAAATCAAATCAAATCATCTTTATTTGTGTCAGTATACAATTGTATTTACACGCGTCCAGTACAAAATTACATCACTATCAAGTAAGTTGTGAAATAGAAATAAAAGATAGTAAAAGATAGTAAAAGGAACATACAGTTAAAAATTCAGTTAGAAAAATTCACTAAAATTAAAATTTTTAAAATTATAGGGAGCTGCATCAATTAAGATTTTTTTGATTTTATTTTTAAATTGGTTTAACGTAAGAGACCTCCAGCTTGAAGGTAACTTGTTATACAACTTAAATGCTAAAAAATTTGGACCATTTTGTGATCTCCCCAGTCTATATCTCTCTGTACATATATATCATCCTTATTCCTGGTGTCATATGAGTGGTTATCACAATTTAGCTGCCATTTATCTCTACTCGAGTGGGCGTACATGAGACATTCTAAAATAAATAAGCCAAGTAGAGTTAGAATGTCTAAACTTTTAAAAGATTGCCTACAATCCTCTCTATACTTGAGATCACTAATTATTCTTATCGCTCTTCTCTGCAATCCAAACAATCTATCAAACCCAGCACAATGTCCCAGACCAGAATGCCATATCTCAGATGAGCCTGACACATCGCGAAGTAAGCCGACCTCAACACACCCACAGACAGTGACGCGCTCATGGCTCTCAAAGCAAATATATTTTTTGATACCTTGGCTGCCAGAAAATCAACATGGGCATTCACTGTCAGTCTGGCATCCTTTGATATTCCATGAAACCTCACACTCCCCAGCTCCACGTCTGGTCTAAGAGTAAAAATCACTTTCTCAGTTTTACCATCATTCACGCAAAGCCTTTCCCTGAGTACCATCTCAAAGCACTTGACTGCGATATTTCACTAAGCTCTTTCCCCTCATTTATATCTCTGCTCGAAACACTTATAGTTGTATCATCAGCAAACAAAATTGTTAGGCAGTGGTCTAAGTAGTCAGGAAAATCGTTGATATATATTAAAAAAAGTATAGGACCCAATATTGAGCCTTGTGGTACTCCAATAGTAATTTTTTCCTTACTGGACCAATTATCACTTACAGAGACAGATTGATGCCTGTTGTTCAAGAAAGATCGGATGAGCTGAATACTGGTATTGTCGAAGCCATAGTGTTCAAGCTTTTTAAGGAGAGCCGAATGAGACACACAGTCAAATGCCTTGGTCAAGTCCAGGAACAAGGAGAATGAGTAAAGACCTAGCTCGAAGCATTCAACCGTATAGTTCACAAACTGTAATATAGCATCAATAGTGCTTCTCTTCCTGCGGAAACCAAACTGAGA
>JARQZK010005146.1:107500-110000 GCA_030704885.1 Cynegetis impunctata
ATTAATGTCCTATCATATTTTCACGCATTTCCGGAGTCATCGACAAGAAATGCTGAAAAAGATTTTGGCTTAAAATATTCATCTGTTCAAAGAATCTTGCAAAGACATAACATGCATGATTAAAAATTCACCAAAATTAAAACAATGAAGCCTCAATACCCTCAACAGAGAGTTGAATTTTGTGAAATGATGTTGGTACGCATTCAAGAAGATCCATTTTTTTTTAAATAAAATGATTTGGACTGATGAATCAAAATTTTCAAGAGAAGGAATTTTCAATAGAAAAAATTGTCATTTTTGGTGCAGTGAAAATTTCACAAAAAAAGCCGGATATCATTCGTATAAATTTCTTGAGGTTCATTGGTGGTAGATTCGGATACATTTCATTGAACTTTCTATGTGCTGCTGATAATTTTATCACACTATCCAAAAATAATGCACAAATTCATAAGAACTTCATTTGAATAAATTTTTTCCATCGTTTCTGAAGTTATTTCCAACTTCTGAAGTGATGAAAGTTTCGATATTATTAGTAGATTGTCACAACGTTACTGTCAAATAGTAGGTAATCATGACATGCTTAGCAAATACCAAGGATATACCATGTTCAAGGAACATTTTCACAAATAAGTGCTCATAAGTCCGAAACTTTACTAGTTAGGTAAAGGTATGATATACATAGATAAAAAGGAAATTCTAGCAGCTTTCCGAATTTGTAATAATATACAGGGCATTCCATTTGAAATAACCAACTTATAGTCACTTTTCCAAGCTAACGAAATAACTGTATTTTTTGACCACCCTGTATTGAAATAACGAAAATTAGACTGAACTATAGGAAGCTCCTAGGTATTAGCAAACTTAATCCGAAATTTCGATATCATTGTATTTCTTAGCTCAAATATATCAGAGTTTTTAGAGTTCTTGATTTCCGACGAAAAAAAACGAAAATAATTTTTATTTCGAAAACGGTAACAGATAGGTATAGGGAAATATTATGAAAAGTTGTTAGGAAATTGTTGGAGATTCTAAAAATAATATACTATACAGGTGAATCCATTTGAAAAATCAAAGTTGCTACTACTTTCTTATAGAAGTGGCAACACCGCATTACCGAAAATATTTTAATTGGATAGAGAATGTCGGATTATGCCCTCCATTGAATTTTTGAAGTGATCCGTTATATGGTTCACCAGAAACGTCTAATGTGCCATCCACTGTGAATCACCCTGTATATATATATATATATATATATATATATATTATATATATATATATATATATATATATATATATATATATATATATGTATATATATATATATATATGTATATATATATATATATATATATATATATATATATATATATATATATATATATATATATAATATATATATATATATATATATATATATATATATATATATATATATATATATATATATATATATATATATATATATATATATATATATATATATATATATATATATATATATATATATATTCATTCGAATTGTTGGTGCCTGTGAACTATTTCTAATCTTTTGATAATTATTAGCAGGCTTGTTGAATCTCTAAAAACTCGATTTTATTGAAAAGTTGACGTTTTGCCACGACATTCGTGGCTTTATCAAAACTTTTGAAAAAATTGAAATTTCTTAGACATTTATTGATTTGAAAAAATTTGAATAGAAAAAGACTACTATGTCTCACTAAATTTTTTTTCGGCTGTGGCCGTTCTTTGTTATTCATTACGTGCTATTCAGTCTAATATTAAAATTCAAATCTGTTATAATTAGATGGTAAGGGAAACCACAGAAACCTTTACCCACGTAATGTTCGAAATAGGTTCAAATTATTTTGATTTTGAAAAGTCAAAGAATAGGGTACTATTTATCTTGTTTTCAAAAATTTCTCATTGCGGCTATGGCCGTCTTCAGTCATTAATTATGTGCTATTTAGTCCAATATCAACAGACAGGTCCGCTGATATTAGATGGGAAGGGAACCACAGAAACCTTCACCCACGTAAAGTACAAAATATGTTCAAAATATTTGATTGTTGTCTTTAAAAAGACATTGCTTGTGATTTTGGAGATCGCATGTTCTAAACTATACTTTCTCTTTAGAAAAATTGAAAATTCTAAATGTTTAGATTTTGTCTAAGAAGATGAGTTGTTATGGTTAGAGTTTGTTTGTTTTGATTTATGTTGTTTCTTCGAAAAATTAAAAAATTAAATCTGCGTATATTGAACTCAAATGTTTGATATCTGTTTTATCATTTACGACTTTATTTAAATTTTTTTGAATATGTAACATTTCTGAAATTTCCCTGCGTTTTTGATCTTCTTCTATTTCTAAAATTTTCGTGCTATTAAAGTTGTGGTTTCCCTTAACATCTAATAATAACAGATTTGAATGTTTATTGGACTGAATAGCACGTAATAAATAAAAAAGAACGGCCACAGCCAAAAAAAATTTCAGTGAGACATAGTA